>JAQQSO010007002.1:0-10928 GCA_028658305.1 Pachyuromys duprasi | reverse complement strand
TCCGCTCACCTGGCACTCACAATGCTGGCGTTTTAGGTCCCAGAGTTCAGTCTCCTGGTCGCTGCGTTGTTTCTGCTCTCCTACTCCTCAGACACAGTGTTCTCTCGTGGCAGCCATCTTGGATCCCCCGGGAATATGCTTTGAAAGTCTAAAGTACTATGATGTTAGTGGTCTATTCACACAGGACCATTGATCACCAAAAGCATCACTAAATACTCACGATACACTGCTGTTTCTGATCGTTTAAAACTTCTTCCCCTTTCCCCCTCACTTTTTTTTTTGGTTTTATATTTCTCTACCTACTATTGACTGCATGTAAAATAGTTATTCACCAACACTAAGAACAGCAGTAATAGTGCACCAGGTTTAGAAATACTCTGATATGGAAAATCACCAATTTATATACAGACTGAGAAAACTTTCATTCCTTCGTCATTGGTTTGCAATGAGAGGCATTTTCTATTCTAACCCATGCCTAAATTACCCTCTGAAAATATGCTAAATGCCAGCTACATTATCTTAATATTATTTTGAGGGTATTTTGTGCACTGACCTTATAGTAAGCAATGCTGAGGTGCTCAAAAGAGAAGGGGTATTTCAGTGCTGTTAAGCAAAATTTTGAAATAGTTAAGCATTAACTTTGTATGGATTTTGCTTTTGGTACTGCACTCCCCTCCAATATTCTTCTGCTCCTTTTTCTGGCCTCTAATGATTACAGGTTTTAGCATTGGCGCATTGCAGTAAGGGGCAGGACAAAGGTGTGGTCCTCTAAAGTGATTTTTCTGACCTCCCACAGCCCCAAACTATTTTTTTCTCTCCTTGGAGCAGCTGATCTCTGTCAACCATTAGATTATTGTAATTAAAGCAATTCATGCTCATGAATGATGGTTTATAACCATTTATTGCTGTTAGTATTTTTTTAAAGAGGATGCTTGAACTGTTAACTAGGGAACTTTGAATAGTTGATGGAAAGAGAGAGTCCCAAAATAAAATATCAGGCCATCTCAGGGGAGAGAAAGTTCTACATGGCTGGGCTAACTAACCCTTGTGCTAGAACATTGGTCTCAACCTTCCAAATTCAGTAACCCTTAATACAGTTCCACATGGTATGGTGACCCCAATCAGAAAAATTTTTGTTGCTACTTCATAACTACATTATTATTATTGTTATGAATCACAATGTAAAAAACTGACATGCAGACTATAAGATATGTGACCTTGAAAGAGGTTGCAACCCACAGGTCAAGTCACTGTATCTCATTCAGAGTTTTTTTTTTTCTGTGTTTCCATAAAACATCATAATGCAAAAGATGTTTTTATGATATATTTTGCTGACCAGCCCATCCACTCTCCATCTTTTCCTTGGAAGAACTTGGATGTCATGTGTGTTAGGGATAGTGTACCTAGTCAAATTCTTGTATGTTCTAATATTCTTTGTAGATATATTATAGGCAACTGTCTTAGTTGTAGTCACTACAATGCACACAAAAATGTGAGTTCTCAAAAAAAACATTAAAAGAGAGGCATGCATTTTCCTTACTTTTGGCATTTTTCTTTGTAGTAATACATAGTAGGAAGAAATAACAGTCAATTCTAATGAAACAAAAAGTTAAGTGCCACGGTCCTTGATACCAGACTGAAACAAAACTAAACAAAAAACAAAAGAAAACCAGCCTTGACCATCCCTGCCATCCCCTCCTCTGCCAACACACACACACACACACACACACACACACACACACACACACACAGCCTTTACTTGGCAAAAGAATGATCTCTGTAAGTCCTCCATTCCTTACTTTTAAATTTACTGGTATAATAGGACCTCAATTCTCAGTGTAAGGATTTTCAGTGCAGTGTCCCCAAGTCATTCATTGGTAAATAACATAAAATGATTCAGTATTATTTAAAAGTGTATGATGATCCACCTTGAGGTAATTTATTTGATCACATGTTAATTCTTGAAATCTGAAGACCTGGGCAGTCATCTCCAGTTTCTGTCTAACCTACAGCTTGAATTTGATGACAGGCTCTTCTTCCATTGCTTCCCCATCTTCCATATACACATGCAATTTGCTGTTTATCTTTCCATCAATTCTACATTGAGATCTGCAGCTGAGATCTGCAGCTTATAAAGAAATGGTAACTTTCAGCTCAGGGTTGTTTAGGTTACAGTTATTCTCTACAGAATTCTGCGTAGAGAGGTTATGCTAGTGGCAAATTCTTTTACTCTTTGTCTAAAACAGTCTGGTCTTTGCTTCTATTCTGAAAGCCAAGTTTCCTCTCCATCCCCTAACCCCAGGGGGAGATGCAGGACAAATGATTGCTGCTCTTACAGTGGGTCTGCAAAGAAGACTAAACTATAAAAACCCTCAGCCACATCATAAGCCATCTAGAGAACCAGTTCAAGCTCCCTTTGGGGTTATAGGGGCAAGGAAGAGAACACAAACACTTGTCTGTACTGATCTGTGGCCGAAAACACTCTCCTGGGAAGAGAGAGTGAGGTACTTAGTATTCTGAAATGTTCTGTGGGGTGAGGCATTTTTTATCTTTACTGTCTTGAAATGTTTGCTCATGGCCAGACCTGGAGCAATATGAGAGATTCATGAAGAGTTGCCTCCCAAGGCATATTCAGTTCCTTTACACTGAGAAGTACGTTCATACTTGTTAACTTATGAGGAACTCAAGGATCTGTTAAACATATTCCTTTTGTCTAAGTGAAGCTTTATACAACATCTTACTTTAATTCAAAATTCTCTATCTACTCAATTTTTATATATGTAGAATATATATATATATATATATATATATATATGATCACATTTGAAGACTGTTCTCTATTTTTTCGTATGCAGGAATAAGCTTTCCTTCTGTCCCTTCTTTTGTGAAAGAAGGCATTCCATTTCTCATATCTTTGAATTCAGATTTGGTCTTAGAGATAACATTCGGACATTGAGTTCAGAGCATTTGTCTCAAATTAATAATTAGTGGGACAAATTTAAAGTGCTCCTTGCCCAGGATATGGTATCAGAACATATAGGGTATGTAGAAAGAAGGTATGCACAGTTTCAAAGAAAAAGCAGCAAGAAAACAGATTAATGGAGGCTGTAAATGACCCCCAGGGTAAACCCATTTTGGGGACAGCTTCATAGATAAGGATCTATCCAGGGCATATGCAACATAGATAGCATGGTATAGAGCATTTGCATGCATTTCCTATGGTTCCTAGAAGCTGGCGTGTCTGAGACCAAGGTGTCAGTTAATTGATTTCCTGAGCAGAGCCTATTTCCTGGTGTTCTGCTCTTTCTATATGTCACACAGAGAGGGATATTCTCTTTTATGTCTCTCCCTTTAAGGGCACTAGTCCCTGCTGACATGCAGCCAAGCAGAGCCTGTTCAAATGCACTGCTCAGTGCTCACTGCCTGCAGGCAGCCTTCTAAGGGCAAGAACTCATCCACTTGCTACAGAGTGTGGTTCCTACCCCAAAACCAACCTCGTGGGACTGACAAGGGAATTTACACCTCTGAGTCTCTGAATCAGAATTGGATTTTGACAGAATCTTGTGATGGTGGGATGACTTACAAAACACAGTGAAATTTAAGAGGCTCTCTGCTTCAGGAAATAAGTTCAACCCATACAAATGGTTCTCAGTCAATATGGTGCCTCCAGTCCTGTCTAGAATTCTGGAAAATTACCCAGCTTCTACTTCTGACCCACTGACCCATCTAAAACACATGGGCCAAAGCCAGATTTGAAAAAAAAATGATCCAAGTGTGACTCTGATACACAGTACTCATTACAAACACTTGCTCCTAGGGCTTGCCTGGCCATCAAGAGCCTTTGGGATGATGAAAATCACATCAGATTACTCTTGAATCCTACTTTTGCTTTGTGGTGTGACAGCTTAAAATTCAGAACAGACAGTTTCGTTACCTCGTATAGCCTTTGTTCTTTTCAGCCTCCTTGTCCTGATTGTCACACTGCCAGAGCTCAAAGGAGCCAGATTTCATCTCTGTCCCCTTGTCCTCAGGGAATGGCTGATTTATTCCCAAGTTCCTTTGCCTTTTTAATTTTTTTTTTAACGTTGAAGGCTGTTCTACTGTAGGTCAGCCAATTCATAATTCACTCTGAAACTGGAAAGGGACTCTGAGGTGCTCATTTTCTTCTGAACTTGAGAGGTAGTTTGTTAAAACTTCAGAGCTGTCAGCACTCACTGCAACTGAGGCATCCATACATACGGGGAAATAATGAAACTTTGCGAAAGGACAGAGTAGGCATGGATCCTTAACCATTTCATTTAGAAGGTTTTATGTTAAAGCAACATTCAAGATATTCTGTTGTCACTTTAAATCAGACGTGTATGGAACACATTTCTGGAGGTATATTACTTTATAATGGATATGAGCATAAATCACAGCCCTTGTTTAGACAGGACCTTAGGGAAATATCAACAAACTCTTTCTGGGAGAGATGCTAATCAACCAAGGTCAGGTAGAACTTTGTCGAATGGTCTGTGGCTAAACCGTCACTTGCCATTTATTCTGAATCCAGAAAGAGAGGAAGGAACCTGGACTGAATATTTGATTAGGTCCTGTTGGTGGCAGGAATCTATGAGAATTTCTTTCACTAGTTTGAGATCTATTCAATCATCAAAACTGCAATCACTCAGAAAGAAATTCCCTTGCTGGTTGTCAATCAGCATAAACTTATAGGATCATGAATGATGATGTGACATTTCCCCCCGTACAGTTTGAATTTGGTATACTGGAGAAAGAAACCTGTTAATTCTGTGCACGTGGTGGTGTCAATAGTGACACCTTGTCACCCACCCCCTTTTTGTGATGGCTCTTTTTGGATATCAACTTGAATACATCTGTAATTAACTAACACCCAAAATGGAGGGCACACGTGAGAGGGATTTTTGTTTAATTTGAAATGGAAGATAGAATTTGAATCTGGATCTTTGGGGTAGGAAGAAATTTAATCCAGACCTCAAGCTGAAATATGTATCTTTAATCCAAGTCTCTCATCTAGACCATGCCTTCAGCTAGACGTCTATATAAGGACATGGCACTTGGAAGATATTGTTGTTTACCTGCTTACTCTAACCTTGCTAGCAAGTCCATTCCTTCACTGGCATTAGAATCTACTTATTTAGGTTTCCAATTCACATTGAAGACAAGCTGAGACATCTAGCCTGTGGACTGAACAAATACTGGATTCTTGGACTTTCCATTGATAGCTAGCCATTGTTGGATTTTCTGGACCACAGCCTTCAATAACCCCATTTCTCTCTAGAGAGAGAGATTAATTCTGGAAGTTATATTACAATAGAGAACTCTGACTAATACACTTCCCTTCCTCTAATTTGAATTGAGATCATGCCTTTGAGCACCTCCCCCTGAGGTGGGGAGCAGCCTGACCAGGCCACAGAGGAAGACAATGCAGCCAGTCCTGATGAGACCTGATAGGCTAGGGTCAGATGGAAGGGGAAGAGGTCCTCTCCTATCAGTGGACTTGGAGAGGGGCATGCGAGGAAATGGGGGGAGGTGAGTGGGATTGGGA
Source organism: Pachyuromys duprasi (assembly GCA_028658305.1). Taxonomy (NCBI): domain Eukaryota; kingdom Metazoa; phylum Chordata; class Mammalia; order Rodentia; family Muridae; genus Pachyuromys; species Pachyuromys duprasi. Next base: position 5,362 of record JAQQSO010007002.1, on the reverse strand, counting down.
GGGAATGAGAGAAAGGGCTACAGCTGGGATACAAAGTGAATAAACTTGTAATTACTATAAAAGGAAAAATTAAAATTAAAAAAAATGTGAGCATGCTTGAGTGCAATTACTGTTGTATGTAAGTATGTTTGGATATAAGAAACGCTAGTCCTTTCATTGTTGCTTTCTTCCTCCTTCTTTTGTCTTGTTACTTTCTCTCCCCCAAATCCCCCTCGGCTCATAGTTTAGAAGCCATCAGTTTTAGTCTGGAAAACGTTCAAAGCCAATACTTAATAGCAAATGCTTTGTCTGTGGAGAAGGCTCCCTATTGATAAATGATTGAATATGTACATTGGGACCATCTTGCTAGTGAATGAAGCTTAGTGACTTTAAAAATAAGAAATATCTCTCTCAGAAGACTGTGCATTGAGAACTTTATAACAAAGAAAGAAACTGTGGTTGACAAGTTAGTAAATAATTAACTTTCCATGTAAGACAATATGTGAAAGACAATGCAAACTAGCCAAGGGTGCAGTTCTCTGTAACATTAACTTGATCCATGTGTTAGCATTTAGCACATATTGAACCTTCTCATGTGGCTTGTTACCAGGCCGAAAGGAGTTGAGAAATAAAGGATTATGTGTCAAGATGAGGATTCAGTCTTCACCATTGAGGTTGCGGCTGGCGCCCCTTAACTGTGCAGCATTGCAACTCAGATTTCACAGAGGTGAGCCCCACTGATTGTCTTGTCAAATAGGAAAATCACTGGTGATTTGATCCTCATGAAGAATCACCTAGGTTATCCAAAACAGTGATTCAACAAATTACATATAGTATAATATAGCAACACAATTATATACTGATCATATGTGGTTGCTTTAGTCCCTTGGGTTGTGATTATGTAATATTTCAGTAATTTCCATCAAGGGGTAGACTGAACCAAAATGTAACCATGTGCCAGTCATTGCTTATGTTCTTCTTACATGGCTGCTTTCTGAAAACTTTAGAATTATTCCACTTCATTTTGAGTATTTTGGAATTAAGAAATATTCTGTAGACTTAGAGACAGGTTACCCATCACTTTCCCCAGAGCAGCAGTCTGGAAGAGATTGTGTTTTATGTTTATCTTGTAGATTCTCTAGGGCCGTATTGGGAAAACTCCTTACTAATCACCTTAAACTATGAAAACTGGCAATGACCTGGCTGAATAGTTCCACTTTTGTAGAACCCGATCTCCCAAATGTAAACAAGAACTTCTTGAAAATGTTATTCCTATTTCTGTCTTTGATTGTTAACCCTTATCTAGAGATACAGACATTCTTAGTGCTCTGGATAACAGGATGGGCAAGTAGAAATGCCCAGAAAGATGGATGATAGTGTAGCAAAGGATTAGGAGTTTTCTAGTTAGACTGACTCTCACATGGGAGAATTAGAAGAAACTTGAGTGGGTATCAGAAGAGAGAACATCTTTCTGTTTATCACAGCATCCCTAATGAAGAATAAGTGTTTGGCTGGTGATTCTTTGCAAAGATGTGTTGATTAAGTGATTAATTGGACAATCCCTCGAGACATATAAGTGAAAAAAAAAAAGAAAATCAGGAGAAAAACTCAACGACTATGGCTTACTTCTTTCTCTTCTCGAAGTGTGTAGGCTGTAGAAGCAATCACCTCAGGAAGATGGTTTAGCTATGTGGTGTCTATTTTCAAATATGGTATAGAACATTTCTTTGGATAGCTGAGTGCTTATAAAGAGTAGGTTCAGTGAGAGTAGTAAAAGAGATAGCCTACTTGTACTCTCCTTTCCTTTAATACTTTCTCTTTCTATGATGCTTTTTCGATTTCTCTCACTAACCTTGTTGTATAATGACATTTTCCCATCAATGTATAGCAGGTACAAGATCTATGAAAAAGAAAGCCACATATAGCTGATTAGTTTGACTCTGCTAGCTTTCGTTTTATCATTTTTCTTGTATGGGCACCGACAGGGTTTCAATCTTTCTAAGTAGAGATGAAAATTAAGATTCTAAGTGGATGGAGCCACAGTGGAGGTCACTAGCTGCCTCCTGTCTTTCTTCTGATGACACTTAGCAATTATTGAATATATGTACACATGCTATACTATTTACTGTGCAGAACTCACCAGCAAAAATAAGCATTGTAGATGAAGTGAGAAATATTGTGAAGATAAGATTTATGTCTGTAGCAATCTACCTATGCAAGTGGTAGAAACTCTTTAATTAAAGCATTGTGAAGGCTGTAAGACAATTAGTTGGAATGATTGGAATACATTACTTCTGAGTAAACAGGAATAGTATGTAAATAATGAACATAAGCCGATGTTTATATTTGGCACTGTTCCTATATTAGGATGTCACATAAACTTACCTTGATTTTTTTTCTCTGCCTGTTATTTGGTAAGGACTCACAGGTAAGGACTCCATCTATTCCCTCGAGCTGCTTCAGAGAGCACTGATGCCAGATTGCTTTCACAGACCTGTGGGGATATTATCCAACGTCTTATGCTCAAGACATTTCTGGTTAAGGTAGGTTATTTGCTTACTTCAAGATCCTTGCTTTTATTTTCTGCTTAAACATAAGCTCACTGTTTATTTAACTGACTTTTGGGCTACACTGCATTGATAAACCTCTATTACAAGCTAACTGTTGTTTTATTTAGCTGACATGAGCTATTCTTACCCATTGTATTGTCTATTACTATGGTTTTACTTATATGTAAATTTTTCCTCAAGAGCTTCAAAATTTAAACATCCAAATGTCTACAGGGATTATCTTACAGGAAACTCAAATTCAACATTTTGAAAATAAGAATATTTTCTTCTCATTCCATGACCCCCAAATACATATATGATCACATTATGATTTTGCAACTTGCTAAGTCACTTAACATTTTTTGATTAGTTAATATCCCTTACATCACTATCACCAGCTTCCCCTCTCGCATCTCTCCATCCCTCTCTGTCACCACCCCTGTCCTCCAGTCCTCCATTTCTCCTCAGAAAAAGGAGGCCTCCCATAAATATCATCCTGCCTTGGCATATCAAGTTGCAGTAGGACTAGGATTATCTTCTCCTAGTATGGCTAAACAAGTCAGTCCAGTTAGAGAAAAGAGATCAAATGGCAGGCAACAGAGTCAAAGACAGTCCCTGCTTCTGCTTTTAGGAGTCCCACATAAAGGCCCATCTTCATAACTGTATGTATGTGCACAGGGCCTAAGCCTGTCCCATCTATGCTCTCTGTTTGGCAGCTCAGTCTCTGTGGACCCCTATGGATAAGGGGTTAATTGATTCTGTAGGTTTCCTTGTGGTGTCCTTGATCTCTCTGGCTCTAACAGGATTCCCCAAGTTCTGCTTAATGTTTGGCTGTGTGGCTTTGCATCTGTTTTCATCAGTTGCTGGGTGAACAGTATGCCTATGAGATTACAGTTCTGCAGGCACCTGTCTGCAAGTATAGCAGAACATTATTGTGTCAAGGATGGATTCTTTCTCATGGCATGGGTCTCAAACTGTGCCAGTTATTGGTTAGCTTTTCTCTCAATTTCAACTCCATCTTTACCCCTGCTTCTCTTGTAGGCAGGTTAATTTATGGGTTGAAGGTTTTGTGGTTGGGTTAGAGTTTCAACCCCTCCATTAGCTACTAGTGATAGCCTTTTTAGGCTCCATATTCCCAACTGTTAGGAATCTTAGCAGGGTTACCCTCAAATTCCCAAGGAGTTTCCATTGTCCTGGATTTCTAGCTCTTCTCAGAGATTCTAATTCTCTCTCTGAGTACTCTCCCTCTATCTTCAACCCACTAGCTCCTTCCTGTTTCATATCCTACTCATTTCTCATCCAGTTCCTTCCTTCTATCCACCCTGCCATGTCTATTCTATTTTCCCAACTCAGTGATGTTCAAGCTTGCCCTCTTGAGCATTCCTTGTTACTTAGCTTCTTTTGTTGTGGATTGAAGTGTGATTATCCTGCACTTTATGACTATTATCTACCTATAAGTGAGTATATACCATGTGTGTCTTTCTGCTTCTGGGTTACCTCACTCAGGATGATCTTTTCTAGTTCCATCTATTTGCCTGCAAATTTTATGATTCCTTTGTATTTAATGGCTGAGTAGTATTTCATTGTGTAAGTGTGCCACGTTTTCTTTATCCAGTTTTTGGTTGAGGGACTTCTAGGTTGTTCACGATTTCTTGATATTATTAATAAAGCTACTATGAACATAGTTGGTCAAGTGTCCTTGTGGTACGATAGAGTGTTCTTTGAGCATATGCCCAGGAGTAGTCTTGAGGTAGAGCTATTCCAAATTTTCTGAGAAACCTCCAGATTTATTTCCAAAGTGGTTGTACAAGTTTGCACTTGTACCAGCAATGGAGGAGTATTTCCCTTTACAACATCCTCACCAGCATATGCTGTCACTTGAGTTTTTGCTCTTAGCCATTCTGATGGGTGTAAAATGGAATCTCAGAGTGGTTTTGATTTGCATTTCCCTAATAACTAAGGATGTTGAACATTTCTTTTTTTCTATCTCTTTCTTTCTTTTTTCTTTTTTCTTCTTTCTTTCTTTCTTTCTTTCTTTCTTTCTTTCTTTCTTTCTTTCTTTCTTTCTTTCTTTCTTTCTTCATTTTTCTTCTCTTTCTTCTCTCTCTCTCCTCTCTCTTTCAAGACAGTGTAGTCCTCTCTGTAGCCCTGGCTGTCCTGGACTCACTTTGTAGACCAGGCTGGCCACCCACCTCTTCCTCTTGTGTGCTGAGGTTAAAGTTGTGTGCCACGAGGTCCAGCATGTTGAACATCTCTTTAAGTGTTTCTCAGATGTTATAGATTCCTCTGTTGAGAATTCTCTCTTTAGATTGGTACCCCACTTTTAAATTGTATTATTTGGATTGTTGCTGCCTAGTTTCTTGAGTTCTTCATCTATTTTGAATATCAGCCTCCTGTCAGGTGAAGGGTTGGTGAAGATCTTTTCTCATTCTGTAGGCTGATGTTTTATCCTTTTGACAGTGTTCTTTGCCTGGCAGAAGCTTTTCAGTTTCATGAGGTCCAATTTATTGCTGGTCATAGAGCCTGAGTTGTTGGTGTTCTGTTCAGGAAATTGTCTCCTGTGCCAATGAGTTCCAGGCAATTCTACACTTTCTCTTCTGTCTGATTTAGTGTATCCAGTTTGTTATGTTGAGGTCTTTGATCCACATAGACTTGAGTTTTGTGCAGGGTGACACATATGGATCTATTTGCATTCTTCTACAAGTAGGCATCAAGTTTGACCAACAATATTTGTTGAAGATGCTTACATGTTTTTTTATTAATTAATTTATTTTTATATCAATCACAGGTTAGATATTTTGCATCCCAGGTGTAGCCCCCTCCCTCATTTCCCC
>JAQQSO010007001.1:0-10929 GCA_028658305.1 Pachyuromys duprasi | reverse complement strand
AAAAAAAAGAAATAATACAATCAAGAAAACCAAATACTATTGTTCTGCTAAAGAAAATTTTCAATAAAATGAATTCTAACGACGATGTTTTGCTTTTAAAAAAGAATCTGTCATTTCCGACTGCAAACAGTCCTTTATACCTCCCACAGTCTTTCTTAACATCTATGCCCTTTCACATGTTTAGACTCAGTCAGCTTTGAGGACCAGCTCCCCCTGCCCCATTCAGAGCTTGCATGCACAGAGAAACTTCTGTAAAGTCCAGCAGCAAGTGGTACCAGTTTTTCTTTTACTCTATGTCCAAAAGATAAATTCTTACCACCATTCCCTTTCTGCAGCTTACATCAAATAACCCCTGCCATCTATTCTGAAAAAATATATCCATATAAAATGTAAGGCTACACCTGTATTAAACATCCCTGGAGTCTTTTCATCTTCCTGTAAATAAAGGCCAAAGTTCTTCACAGTGGCCTAGAGAGGCCAGGCAGGATCTGCCCCTTCCACGGCTCTGGTCTCCACCTACTCCACTCTTGTTCACATAAGGACACTTGCTTTCTTGCTGCTCTCTGAAGACAAGTGCACTTGCATCTCAAAGGTCTACATTTTGCTCCTCCCTCTAAATAAACCAGGGGTCAGCAAATTGTTTTGTCTCTTAGTCGGCTATTAAGTATTTTCAGTGTTGTAGAGCATGTATTTTGTGAATAGAAGCTACTCAATATTGCCAAAGTGGCCATAGATAATGTGTAATTGACTAATAATAGGTGATTTCCAGTAAAACTTTATAAAGATGGGTGACTGGGCTAGACTTGGCCCATCCTCCTCTCCCATCAGATATTTTCATGATACATTCCTACAGTTCCTTTATGTGCTTGCCTGATTGTCATAATCTGATAGAATTACAAGGACATGGTAACATCACCTCATTAATTAGCTCTCCCAGACTTTTCTTTCCTTAAAATACCACCCCCCACACACATACATATAAACTCTTCCCATCTCTATCCAGTACCTCTACCCATTTTATTTTTCTCCTTAGCACTGAAGCACTGTACATTTCTGTGTAGCGTGGTTTCTTTTTGATTGCATCCTTGGGACAGTTATTGGGACAGAATGAATTAGTAGACTATGGGCCAAAAGACGACAGCTTCCAGTCTAAGCCCGGATAACCCATTCCTCAGTTGACAAAGAAATCTCTGAAATGGGAAGAAAATAAGATCTGCTGTAAAAAGCAAGTCAAGTAATAAGTGCTAATAAATACGCTATTGTCGCAAGCTATTACTAAAAAGTCACTCCTGTTTGCTGCCACTCAATTGCACACTTCAATCAAAACACTGATTTGATACCACTGTCTAAGGAATCAAAGTAATTTCTGGTTTGTGTTCAACCTTTCTGGCCATCCTTTCTACCTAACTTTGTCTTCAGATATACTTTGTATATTCAATGTAATCTCGCCTCCTTTTTCCCAACCATCACCCAATAATTCAAGTATCCACTACAAAGCCCAAACAAAGGGAACCATTTAAGCTTCCATGTTATGACTTAGGAGACAAAGGATATTAAATTTTAATGAGATGATCCTACGGCAGTATGGCTGACCCACCTGTTCTCTCTGTACTGCACCTTGAAAGCTATCAATTATATTTTAAGTGGAACAGTTATATGCCACAATGTTATGTACTGTCTCTGATTTGTACTTCCCTGTGCACTGATTTTCATATTAGCTTTTCTTATTTCTAAAGTGATCAAGTTTCTGTTATACATAAAGCCATGTCCAATATCAAAACTTCATAATGTTTCCTATACCTTTAAATAAGTGGAATGCTATTTACCAGAGAAGTACTTTAGAGTTCAGAGAACTTGGGAAAAAAGAGAGTGGGTGGGCCTAACCAATGAACAAACAAGAAAACAGAAAAAAACAGCAAGTCGAAATGACTCTGGCAGAATAAAGCCCATTTTCCTGCTGGCCTTGAGCATGGATTGTTACATCCAATTAGCAAACATAGAATCTGAGGTTTTCTTGGCTTCTGTGCAACTCTGATTGCTGTTTTAGTAGCAGCCAAGTGATTATCCAGGAATACATTAGGGAGAGGAACAGAAATCCCCAGAAGAGCCTGTCTGAGACATTCTGATTATAGTGGCAAGCACAGGGATCCTGAAGTGCAGCAGAAACTGCATTTTCAAATGCCGAAATTAACTTCTGATGTGTACGCAAACCTCCTTTGTTTTTTTCTTTGATATGGAAAATTAATCTTGCTATATCAGATAAGCTTAAGAGAAGCCATTTCAAGATGTTTGTGTCTTGTGCGCATGGCAATGATGCCATAGTGGGGGAAAGACAGCGACACTGTGTTTTCTTTATTGCTGAGACAAAAATTCTCAAAAAAGCAACAAAGAAAAGAAAGGTTTTCTTTGGTTTAAAGAAGCTTGGACGCATTAAATACTTAGCCAGCAAACAGAGATAGATGAATCCCACTGTGCAGCTCCCTGTCACCACCACCATCATCATTATTACAATTATTATTAATATTATTCAGTCCTGTCCTGGACACAGCCCATAAACTGTTGCTGTGCACATTTAGGATGAACCTTTCTATCTAAATTAATTCAGTAAAGAAAATACCTGACAGGCATGGCCAGAGGTGAACCTAATCTAGATAATTCCTCATAGGCATGGCCAGAAGCTGCTCTGCAAGGTGATTCTACGTCTTATGTAGTTGACAATCAATGTAAACCATTACACCCACCTTGGTTGCACCTTTCAGGTCTTTAACACAGCAACGAACCTCAGTCCTTAAAAGAGAGGAACAATAGTGGTGGGAAGCTGATCCAATTCTGTGAAGCTGACAAATTTAGCTAATGATAGCAATGGACATAGCAGATTTCCATGGCGCAAGCCTTGTCCTAAGCATCTCAAATGTCATTCCTTTGTACAGTGGTGAGACATAGCTGAGGGTAGAAAGTCTTTTTCCATCTCCTCTACTGTTGCACTTATGTTTTTATTTCATTCTCTGCGACAAATCAGGGAGAGGAGTGACTTCTCTGGGAAGCTAGAGTAACCCTGCACCTCATCAGAAGAGAGGACACAGGTTCCTCCTGATGAATTTTAAACCAAACCTTAGCTCAAATGTTGTTTCAGGCCCCGGTTGATACACTACATGAATCTCTACTGCTGAATCTTAAGGTTGAGAGCTGAGATTACATTCTCTGAGGCCCAATTTCTGGATTTATCTTTTTCTCCTAACTTCACCCTCCACCATGGTAACTAAGAAACATAGACATGGCATCTATGTCTTTTCTACTTGCCTTTGTGTCATGTCTTTTAGGACACTGTTAGAGCTGAGTTCCCTGGGACGCGGGGTGAGGAGGGGAATAGGACTTTGATATATATAGATTAACCTGAGCTAGTCAAAACAACCTGTTAATTTAAACATTTCCACGGTGTATAGGCCGAGATGAGGGAATATACTATCTCATACACAGCGTAAATTATACTTGTTGTTTACAGTGTCTGTTGGGGTCCTTTCTGATTCCAAATTGAGACACATACCTGTCCAGGGCTGAGTTGGCTGAGAGTTTGTATGACACAGGATCTGGCCTCTGAGTATAAGTGTTGAACTGTGGATTCAGGATTTTAATCTCTCCTCAGGTTCGGTTTCGACATGCTTCAATTTCTCTTTCTGTCATCAAGCTGCCTACTTCACCAAAGAAATTCAGAAGCTTAGCAAAACTGAACAGTAAGCTGATACCAAAATAAGAAAAAAAATTCAATAATAATCTGTAAAAACTATGTTGTTAGCATTCTATCTTGAAAAAGGTTAACTTGGATCTATAGAGTTTGGGAGTGGGCATACGTTTATTTGGCTGCTTCAATCTGGCTATGTGACATTTTTATTTGTGTCTTCATTACAATAAAGCAATTTTTGTGTTAAAAAGTTGATTTGATTGTTTAGTTGGTATTTATAACAGCATACACATATCACTGATCCTGTTTTAGGGCTGGGACAGTAAAGCTTGAAGAGTGGCCTGCTGAGTAAAGGCCAGGGAATAGGTGAGAACTCAGCTCTTTGGACCTGTGCAGGATTCTTCACTGTGCACCACAGTGTCTATGAGTGTCCAAGTGAAGGGATTACAAGAAAACAAACCCCAAAGCCGTAGCACACATCTTTCATTCTTGCTTCAACTCACAGTTGCTGCTGACCACCTGAGTTATTTTCGCCGTTCCCTCAGAACCCTTTCCTGGACGTCCTTCTTCCTGGTGAGATCTGATCTGGACCTAAAAGGCTCTTCCTTTCCACCTGCCAGTTGCTTTCTCCTCATTGACAGCCTTCGATTAATCCTAATTAGTAGGACTGTTTTAGAGTACATTCTTAAACTGAACTTGAGTACATATCAATTATGCCCTGGTCCCTATTAATTTTCAAAGCATTAAGTGATTTTTGAAAATTTTTATTGACATTGATAATTGTATATCTGTATGAGTCACAGTGAAATATATCAATATATACATGAATGATTAAATCAGAGTAATTAATACTTTTTCTTCTATCATTTCCTTGTATCTGGAGACCTTGAACCCTTCTACTCTTTCATTAAATGTATTACAGGTGGTTGTAACAAGAAAAACTTCAGCCTCTAAAATAGAAGATGGCGCTGTCTTCTACCAAGGTCCTCATGCCACAGAGTTTGTCCCTCACAGAGGATTTCCACTGTTATCATGTTTTATTTTATAAGAGTCTTATACATGCATATAACCCATCGTGGTGGTCTGGATAGAAATGGTGTTTGTCGTGGTAATGTCACAATGCCTTCCAGGTTGCAGTCTCCACCCTTCACCTGTGATGCCCTCTTCCTACAGATGATTTGCCTTGAATTACCTCACATCTGTTTTCAAGCCATTCCCAGATCATTATTTTTTTTTTGAGTTCTACTGCTTCTGTAAAACCAAACCCAACGTTCTACAAACAGTTCAGCATTTGAGTTCTCACTGAAACTTTCCTTCATACTTTGAAAGGAGAATCATTATTTCATAATGTTTTATTTTACCTCCGTGTATATCATGCTAAGCTTACCATTGCTCAAACTGCATACTTTGATACATATGCATTTGTTCTTGTTTAGTAACTTTAGTCTAAAATACTGGCTTATGACAATTTGCCATATTTTATATAAAGTTCAGATCTCTAAGTCCCCTTGAAAGATACAGGTTAGTGATTTTTATGGGATACCTACTAAAGGATTTCATCAAATAATAAATGTAGTTTTCTTGATAATTGGTAGGGTTTTTCTTAATTGGATGTTTTAAAAAATCATTTTGGACATTTCCAACTCACTCAACTCCTTTGTACTCACAAGGGTACCAGCAAAGTCCTGTCTTGATCAGAGAGAACACAGATTCCACATCTTCTACACAATCGTCCAGACTGCAAAAGGTCAGATGCCCCTCAGGATTCAGGGTCAGCATCAGGCATCTCCCAAGGGGCAATCCCAAGTTGCCAGTCCCTTTCCCTCTACAAGTTGTCTGATCGCTCATGTACACACCTACAAATATTGAGAGAGCTGTACATCTTCAAGACACCTGCTCTGCCATGTCAGTGCCAGCCACCATCTGATCATTCCTCCAGGGATGCCATGCATCGACTCCTCCTACGGAACACCAAACTCCAACCTACCCGTCTCTTCTCTATACATTCTCCCCCACCCCACAGGAGATGAATGCTGTTCATCTCCCACAACAGTCAGACACAGGCCCAGCACTCTGCTTCCAGTCACCAAGTTCCAGCACTCTGTCTCCTGTTCCCCCTCACTCTACTGTGACCCCTTAGTATTTCACTTAGATTATTGCCTTACCTTGTCCCCCAAAAAGCTTCCTCTTGTTGCCCAAGAATTAATAATTTTTCTAAATTAGCATCTGCTAATGTCTGTCTTTATTCAGAGTTCTGCCTGTCCTTTCACTCCCTGCCTCCAGGATCCAATCTTATTCTCTTTATCTTCACCATCTGCTCCCAGCCTGTTCCTACAGTTTATCTCCTGCCACTACCCACCTTGCACTTCACATTTCAGAAATATGGAGAGCTGTCTTCCCCTGCCAAGTCTGGTTTTGTTTGTGCTTCGAAGGCTTCTTCCTTCTTTCATGTGTTAGTGTCAAGTCCTATGCCATCTGATCTAGGAAGACTATCATTTCTTGCAAGATACTAGGTTCTTACCCAGTTCACCATGACCTATACATTCTTTGGTTTTGTAACATTTTATTATGACTGAGCAACTCTGAGTTATACCATTCATTCCCTAGTATACAGAATGGCTGGTCCTTTGGATTTAACATGTGCTAGATTTCAGCCTCTGAAAGAATGAGAACATTTTCTTGTTTAAATTTCTGGAAGTTCACACCAGGGTCCTTCTCCCTCTTCCCTTTCCTCCCTCCATTTCCACTCACCTGCCTGACAACACAATCACTTCTAAAATTTAATTCTCCTTCTTAGATAATTTAAGCCTAAAATACAGTGGCAGATAAGCATATTTCAATTCGATCTAATTAGAGTAAATCTCACTCAAACAGAATTAAGTGTTTTCAGTGATTTGACATAGTTGGAGTGCTTAAAAAGGGGCATTTCAGGGTTTTATTTGAGACTTGGTTTTCTACGAACTCTAGTCTGTTCTGTACTCTATTTGATGCCCAAGCTGTACTCTGCTTCCTGAGGCCTTGGAGTACACATATGTGTCAAGCTGAAAAAATTTAACTAGTACACTATGCTTCTTAGTAAAAAGAGAATACAAAATTCTTCAGAAAGCATGGTTCAGACATGTGTAATTTTATACTTAGTACATTTGTGTCTATGTACACACAGATATAGGGAGATAAAAATAGAGAGAGGGGGATAAATATTAGGAACAAAAACAAGGCTAGCATAGAAATCACTAGCCGATGCAGACTGTTTGGGTTTATTATTGTGCATGCTGCCTTCATTTCCCAGACTTTCTAATATTATCCTTGATTAGTTTTGTGATTTTTAAAAAATCTTTAACAGTGCTCTAGAAAGTCAAGGTAATTTTAAAACATTAAAATTAATTAGAAGAAAACGTTCCTATAAATTCTAAGACAGAACTGAACATATTGGAACATATGTGTACTCCAAGGCCTCAGGAAGATTTCAATTTCAGTTGAAGAATTTCTTCCATTAGATTGAGCTGTAGGCAAGTTTGTGGGCATTTTCTTGATTAATGGCTGATGTAAAAAAAAAAAAAAAAAAAAAAAAAAAAAAAGCACAGGTTTTTAAGGGCCATCTCAGGCCTGGGTGATGGTCCTGAGTTGTGTTGAAAAGTAGGCTGAGCAAGCCATGGGGATCAAGCCAATAAGCAACACGCCTTCATGAGCACTCCATCATTTCCTGCCTTTAGTTCTTCCCTTCATGATGGACTGTAAGCTGTATGATTAAATAAACTCTTTCTTTTCCCAATATGCTCTTGGTCGTAGAGTTTATTACAGCAACAAAAGGAAACTCAAATGTGGAGTATGCATAATGGAACTGAATAGAAGACCCAGAAATTAACCCACACACTTATAGACACCTGATTTTTGACAAAGATGCCAAAACCATACAAAGGAAAAAAGATAGCATCTTCAACAAATGGTGCTGGTCTAACTGGACGGCTACATGTAGAAAAATGCAAATAGATCCATACTTACCACCCTGCACAAAACAAAACTCCAAGTGGATTACAGACCTCAACATGAAACCAGACACACTAAATCAGTTAGAAGAAAAAGTGGGGAAGAGCCTTGAACTCATTGGCACAGGAGACAACTTCCGGAACAGAACACCAACAGCAAAGGCTCTAAGAGCAACAATCAATAAATGGGACCTCATGAAACTGAAAAGCTTCTGTAAAGCAAAGGACACTGTTGTCAGAACAAAATGACTACCTACAGATTGGGAAAGGATCTTTACCAACCCTATATCTGACAGAGGGCTAATATCCAGAATATATAAAGAACTAAAGAAGTTTAAAAGCAACAAAGCAAGTAAGCCAATTAAAATATGGGGAACAGAACTAAACAGAGAATTCTTGATAGAGGAGTATCAAATGGCAGAGAAACATTTAAAGAAATGCTTGATGTCCTTAGTCATCAGGGAAATGCAAATCAAAACGACCCTGAGGTTTCACCTTATACCCATCAGAATGGCTAAGATAAACTCAAGTGACAACACATGCTGGAGAGGTTGTAGAGAAAGGGGAACCCTCCTCCACTGCTGGTGGGAATGTAAACTGGTACAACCACTCTGGAAATCAATCTGGTGCTTCCTCAGACAACTAAAGAATAGTGCTTCCTCAAGATCCAGCTATACCACTTCTAGGAATATATCCAAAAGAGGTTCAAGTACACAATAGACATTTGCGTAACCATATTTATAGCAGCTTTATTTGTAATAGCCAGAAGCTGGAAAAAACCCAGGTGCCCCTCAACTCAGGAATGGATACAGAAATTGTGGTACATCTATGCAATGCAATACTACTCAGCAATAAACAAACAAACAAATAAAAACAAGGACATCATGGAATTTGCAGGTAAATGGTAGGAACTGGAAAAGATCATCCTGAGTGAGCTATCCTGGAAGCAGAAAGACACACACAGTATATACTCACTCATATAGACATGTATTATAGGATAAACCTACTAAAATCTGTACACCTAAAGAAACTAATGAAGAGGGAGGACTTTGGCGAAAATGCTCAATCCCCATTTAGAAAGGCAAAAAGGATGGACTGTAAGGGTAGCAAATTTTAACTTGGCCCTAACCATGGGAACTTAAACTTGTGAGCTTTACGTTTCTAAGAAACGCCCTTCTTTGTTCCTGGACCGAGAAATGCAAACAGTCCCTAACCCTCCCCTAGTCACCACACCTGGGCACAGACAATCACTGACCACCCCGTTAGAAAAGTCCCTTACCCCTAGACCCCCTCCTGTTTTGCGGTTTTTGCCTTTATAAACTCTGTGATTCTGCTGCTCAGGGCTCTCCACCACCCCCTTGCTGTGTACAGAGTCCCGGCTCACCGGTTACTGAGTAAAACTTCTTGATGTTGCATCAAACTCTCGTCTTTGTTGGTTATCGGGGTCTGGCATCTATCCCAAGGAATGGAGGGTCTCCCACCTCGGGGGTCCAATATTTAGGGGCTCAGATGAGTCTCAGTTTAAATTAATATTGGTTTTAAAAATAAAATTGTTTACACTGGTAAATTCGGGTTTTAAAATCTAGTTTTGACTTTAAAAATTTGACCTCTAGTTTTGGTTATGCTTTATGATTTCTCTCCTACCAAATAGCACTTTGTTTTAATATTTCAAAAACATGTTTCCACCCTGGTCTTCACCTTGAGACAGAGAAAAATAAAGTTTCACCAAGTTCCTTAAAACTTGTTCCAAGTTACTTAAGAGTTTGTTCATGTGATCTTAGACCATATCTGCTACAGGAAAGATTTTGATGGGAGTTTTTATGTTGTCTAAAAAGCAAAAAACAAACAAACAAAAAATAGCAAGAGGTATTTTAAAGTAAAAATGTCTGGTTAAGCCAGAAAAACAAAGCTAGGAAGCTGAAGGTATATAGAATGTTGCAGGTTAGTGCATGTATGTATAAAGAGCCAGAGAGTTCTGCTGTAACAGAGGTAACAGTGCCATCAGTAACTACATAGTGTCCAGGTGCCATGCTTGTTCAGAGATTAAAAAAATAAATAAATAAAGCCATGAGTTTTGCCAACATCTTTCTTTAGGTCTATCAGTTATGTTCAGTCCTCTGATTAGTGCTAAGTGCAAAGATTTTTGATGTTCAAATTTTAATACAAGTGGTAGGATCAGCAAGATTTGCTAGCCTCTCTATAAACTGTGTCTGATTGAAAGGTTTGCTTTGATTTTAGTTCAGAAAGAGCAGATTTAAAGTTATGCTAACAACTGCAGTTGGTTAAAATATTGAGATTTACCTATTATCTTTGTTCAAGTTTTTTTTTAAAGTTAAGCCTAAAATGGGTAACTATAAAGCTTGCCTATATAAATCTACTTAAAACACGGTTCTAAAATATAATCTAAGAGATATGCCAAAATTAAAGATTATAGCATTCTGTTTTATAAGATACAGTTTAGAGCAGATGACAAAGATAGACATGCTGGCCCTCAGGCTGGTCAGAGATCTGCTGAATATGGCATTTTAACATGTATAAGCTTATTGCCACAGAGAGTCCCAAAATCCTGGCAGTAGTTCCCCAAAGTCTCTGAGAAGATTTGGATATGACAGCTGACTGCAACTATGGATTGTGTATATTTATAGACATCTCTCTCTTTAAATTGGGAAAGTTTTCTTTTATGATTTTCTTGAAAATATTTTCTGGACCTTGGAGCCTGGAGTCTCATTTTAGCTCCACACCCCATTTTTTAATTGGATTATTTGATTTGTTGCTTTTTAACTTCTTGCGTTCTTTATATATACCGGATATTAGCCCTGTGTCAGAAGTAGGACTGGTAATGATCCTTTTCCAGTCTGTAGGCTGTCGTTTTGTTTTGATGACAGTGTCTTTTGCTTTACAGAAGCTTTTCAGTTTTATGAGGTCCCAATTATTGATTGTTGATCTTAGAGCCTGTGCTGTTAGTGTTCTATTCAGGAAGTTGTCTCCTGTGCCAATGAGTTCTAGGGTCTTCCCCACTTTTTCTTCTAACTGATTTAGTGTGTCTGGTTTTATGTTGAGGTCTTTGATCCATTTGGACTTTAGCTTTGTGCAGGGTGATCTATTTTCATTTTTCTGCATACAGATATCCAGTTGGACCAGCACCAATTGTTGAAGATGCTGTCTTTTTTCCATTGAATGGTTTTGGCTTCTTTGTCAAAAATCAAGTTTCCATAGGTATGTGGGTTCATTTCTGGGTCTTCTATTCGGTTCCATTGATCCACT
>JAQQSO010007000.1:0-10929 GCA_028658305.1 Pachyuromys duprasi | reverse complement strand
TTGATTTGCATCTCCCTGATGGCTAAGGACTTTGAACATTTCTTTAAGTGTTTTTCTGCCATTCTATAATCCTCTACAGTCAGCTCTCTTTTTAGCTCCATACCCCATTTTTTAATTGGATTACTTGGTTTCTTGCTTTTTAACTTCTTGTGTTCTTTATACATACTGGATATTAGCCGTGTGTCAGAATTAGGATTGGTAATGATCCTTTCCCAATCTGTAGGCTGTCTATTTGTTAGGATGACAGTGTCCTTTGCTTTACAGAAGCTTTTACAGTAAGTCCCACTTATTGATTGTTGATCTTAGAGCCTGTGCTGTTCGTGTTCTATTCAGGAAGTAGTCTCCTGTGCCAATGAGTTCTAGAGACACTTATATTTTCTATAAACATTTGCCAGAACCATTGATAAGTATATCCCTGAATTAATGTGATGATGAATATGTTAAAGTGTTAAGACAGATTCAAATGATATACAATGATGTATATATTCTCCAGTGTTTTAAAGATGGCATTCACGTGTGAAAATCCACAGACATCCATCTGCGGAAAGATAAGAACTCAGTTCAGTGTCCAAGTGCATTCCATAATAAGTGGAACAGGGACTGCCTCTGACATGAACTGATTGGCCTGCTCTTTGATCACCTCACCCTGATGAGGGAGCAGCCTTACCAGGCCACAGAGGAAGACGATGCAACCACTCCTGATGAGAGCTGATAGACTAGGATCAGAAGGAAGGCGAGGAAGAACTCGCCTATCAGTGGACTTGGGGAGGGGCATGAGTGGAGGAGAATGGAAGGTGGACTTGGGAGGGGAAGAGGGAGGGGTTTATGGGGGGATACAAAGTGAATAAAGTGTGATTAATAAAAATTAAAATTAAAAAGGAAAAGTTAAAAAAAAGAGCTTTATTGTGACTCAATCTTTAGAGGGTCCAGTTGAAAAAGCAAGGAAGGTTTAACAACTCAGGCAGAATAATTAACCAATAGTCAGAGGAAAACAATGGTGATTGATCACATTTTCTTCTTTTGTTCTTTTATTTTTGGAGGATCCTCTGACATTCTGAGTGGTGCCATCCATATTAAGGATGGTTCTTTCTCCTTCATGTGATCTTTTGCAGAAATTCCCCAGTGACACAGAAGTGTGCCTTACCAATGTCCTTGGTGATAATAACTCTGGTCAGGTTGACAGTGAAGGCCGACCATTATTCAGCTATTTGTGAGGCCCTGTGTGCAACAACTGCTATCCAGAATTATTCAGATATTACATATAGGAAGGAAAGGGGGATATCTAAACATATGCAGTAAAAGATTGAACTATGATAGGAAGCACTTAATGAGTTAGAAAGGTTGTGACTCCAACACTTAACAGCTGGAAATAATTATGTAAACAAATTAAAACAAGTGAATCAAAGATAGCCTGTTACTGATATGACAGGTTGGCAAAATCCTTAAGGACACAAAGCCAAGGGCTCAGACACCATACAGCAGAGTTTCAAGTATGGGGGTAACACAAATCAATAAGATTCCTGGAGAAAAAAATAATTAAAATGAAGAAGAACGAGGGTTTCATTTGACATGAAGTTTGAAACTCATAAAATGTCCTTGTAAAGGAAAATAATTCAGAATCTTTTATGAGAATCTGAGTCCCTAAGGCTGTTGGTGAAGACCTAAAATTCTAACACACTGTGAAAAAGAGTTCCTGGAAAGAAGCTATCTGCAAAGACTAAGTGACTTATTAGAGCATTGATGATAGACAGAAGCTTAATGTGCCAAGTCCAGTGCCATATTACCTTAGTGCATGCTTAGCTCAGTTGGTGGATATTTATTCCCTTCCTCTATATATGACCTACTACCTTTGTGACCCTTACATAAAGTCTTTGGACTATACATACTCTTTGATTCTACCAACCAAAAACTTAATAGTGCTGTCAGATAGTATCTAAAGTCTACATGAATTTTCCCTGCTATGTTGTGTACTACCTACACTCGGTACCTAACATTGTATTTAAAAAGAATTATCTTCTATTCCTCAACTCTTCCATAAGACTCCCTGTGTTCTGCCCAAAGTTGGGATGTGAGTCTCAGCATTTGCTTCGATACTCTGCTGTATGTACTCTTTCAAAGGACAACTGTGGGAGGACCCTGTCCTGTTTCGTCTTTTCAAATTCTTCTGGTGTCTATTCTATTTGCCCTTCTGAATTAGAATTTAGCATTCTCCGTAAGGTCCTCCTTATTATTTAGCTTCTTTAGGTCTGTGGATTGTGGGATGATTGTTCTGTATTGTCTCCACTTATAAGTGAGTAAATACCAAGTGTGTTTCTCTTGGTCTAGGTTATCTCATTCAGGATGTTCTTTTCTAGTTCTGTCCATTTTCCTGAAAATTTCATGATTCCGTTGTTTTTAATTGCTGGGTAGTGTTCCATTGTGTAAATATATCACACTTTCTTTAACCTTTCTTTGGTTGAGGGACATCTAGGTTGTTTCCAGATTCTGCCTATTAAGAACTATGAACATGGTTGAGCAAGTACTTTTGTTGTGTGATCGAGCATCTTTCAAGGATATGCCCACCAGTAGTATATCTTGGTCTTGAGGTAGTGTCATTCCCAGTTATCTGAGAGACCACCAGACTGACTTCCAAAGTGGCTGTACAAGTTTGTACTCCTACCACCAGTGGGGGAGTGTTCCCCTTTCTCTGCCTCTTCTCCAGCATGTGCTTTCACTTGAGTTTTTGATCTTAGCCATTGTGAGGGGTATAAGATGGAATCTCAGAGTCATTTTGATTTGCATTTCCCTGATGACTAAGGATATTGGTCATATCTTTAAGTGCTTCTCTACCATTCGGCATTCCTCCTTTGAGAAGTCTCTGCTTAGCTCTGTACCTCTTTTTTATTGGATTATTTGGTTTGTTGGGTTTTAATTGTGACAAGAATTCCACAAGGAGACCAAGAAAGCCACCAAAACCTGGTCCAGGAGGCCTGCCAATACTTATGCACCAAACAAAGAACATATACATGTAGAAGACCTAGGCCCTCTTCTCAGATGCAACCAATAGGCATTTCAGTATTCATGGAATCAGAGAAAGAGGAAGTGGGCAATCTTGATGAGAATTGATAGGCTTGTATCAGAAAGTGGGGAGGGTTTCCCATTTCTGAGAACTAGAGGAGGAGTATGGGGGAGAGAGGGAGGAATAGTGGGACCTGGAGGAAGGGAAGGAGGGGGCTATAATAGGGATGTAAGGGGAATAAAATATTAAAAGTAACTTTAAATTAAAAAGAGTTGTCTTGTGGTTTCATTTCTTCTGTTACTGTAAAAAGTCCTTGAAAACGATCCCTTATTGGAACATGATATTTGTAGAAGCCTATATCTGTGCCCCTGGGCCATGTGCATTCATTCATATTTGGTTGCAGAATAAACCATTTTTCATTGCTTCAAGGTAAGAGCTGTTTCTTTGATCTGTAATACTGACTTGGTGTCCTAAAGCTGACTTGCCTTGTGATACAGTCCACTGTTGTTGACTGACTTTGGAGATGTCCTTTTTTACTGAGACAAGTAAAATGAATTTACTTGTGTAAAATGAATTTACTTAATTTCTATGCTTCATAAAAATAATTTCTACCTAGGAAGAGGGAGCAATCTGTATTTGTCTTTCTTTCTCTCTGTCTCTCTCTCTCTCCTTTTGAATTTGACTGTCTTATGTTAATATCATGCACAGGTAATTAAACAATTAAATTGATGTCTCATTGCTATTCATGACGTTATGTTTCATTTTTATAAAATTTTGAGGAATTCTGTATCAAATCTGTGTGGAAACCCTCTCTTATTCATGAGGAACCATTCAGCTAGGGTCAGCACTTGAAACAAGTTTGTTATTTATTCCATATCTCTGAATAAAAACCACTGTGATATCCTGAAAATAAACCTACTTTTCCTGCTTCTGAGCATATCAACAAAAAGACACCAAAAATATTCCTTTGAAGATCTTATTGTACTGACTCCATTCATAAGCAGTCAGCTCGTGCTGTCTGCTAATCAGTACAACACACTGTAAATAAGTTTAACCAAATAGACATCCTGTCTTATGAAGCATATGTGTTTAATGAGGCACAATAATTTCAAAAGCTGTGTAAACTTAAAAGAAAATGTAAAATTCTGTGGCATTCAGCCCCTTTCTTTCCATATTCCTACAATGTCTGCATCATGTAATATGTTTGTTGAAAAGCATCCAGATAAGAATTCTCTTTCTCACATAAGATAATTTCTATGTGTTGATTGCTGTGTACAGAAAACATGAATGCAATGAGCAATATGGAGAAATTAGTTCCATACCAAAGCATTTCACGAACATTTTCAGACAGTACGAAGTTGAGAGAGATAAATATCCATTTAGATGTGAGTTTCCTGTGACTTTCATTTAAAATTGTGTGAAGCCTGTGCCTTGGGGTTAGGAGTGATCGATCTCATCCTCCTAAGCATCTAAATGAAGTTTAGGACCAGCTCCTGTTAGCTTGTGCAGCATTATCAGCTCATGGTTATCATATAGTTACATTCCTTCCTTTGAGGAATGTCACACTCAAGAGTGACACTTTCTACATAAGGACAGGAATGCTACATCACATATGCTGTAAAGCTTTTATCATGTTCCCCTCCATTAAAGAGCTAAGCTGCAAGTTCTGGAGGAAAAATAAACAGCTGTGAAGGTGACAGACTCACAGCATCTGTTCCTTCAGCTTCAGATGATCCCTGGGCTATCAGTGAGTTTGGGTAAATGTGTGTTGGCTTCTGGGAAACATTTTGGATATAACGCATGCAGCCATCCATGAAGTATGACAGGTCACTGCTATGCACCTATTGTATTTTACATCTGGTTTAGGTAAGCATCCCACCTTTCATTATCGATTTTCTGACCAAATTGGTTGAACCAGGGATTAAAATTGCCTTGAAACACACTGACATACTGCTGGTAGCTGGTATACCTGGTGTGTGTGTGTGTGTGTGTGTGTGTGTGTGTGTGTGTGTGTGCAGTTGTTAAGAAAAAAAATGACTTGCCCAAACTTATAAGAAATCTCAAGAAGACATGTTTTCTTGAAGCAGAACTTTCTTGGTATTGAAGAGAGCCAATTTTGAAAACACACCATGTTTTGTTTTGTCTTTCTATAAATTTTAAGTTGTTATGTCACAGTGAAAGAAAATAATAGATTTATGTAATGGTTGAGTCAGACATGAAAGAGATGCATGAGAAGTGTTTAAAAGTAGAATCTAGTTTTATATCATAAGATTCGTATACACGTTTTTTATAAAATTCTCCTTACTTATTTCAACTTTAAGACTTAACTCACAGTCTAACACAGTCTGTATATCCAAGCTCAGGGGGAAGAGATGAGTTCAATTTTCTTCAGTGGTAATCTGTTATTTATATCATGCACCAGTCTTGAAGATATGAAAGCTGAGAAGTAATACCATTCATAATGCCATTTGTAGAGCTCACTGCTTATAGATCTGTGAGGAAAAAATTGCATATTGTTTAAGGCCAAGTAGCACATAGCATTTTGTTACAGAAGCCTGAAAGGGCTAAGACAATTATGTGACTAAAATAAGAGAAGCAAATAGGTCAACGTCTATTTCATTTTCGTGAAATGATACCTAGATTATACACTTACACATTCATTTATGTGGTACAAGAGGTTTAGGAAATGTTCTACTCAGTGAATGGGGCTTCTAGTGAGATTCGTATCATTGAAGGTTTAGATCTGGGAAGTAGAAAAGGCCTTATGTAGATGTAAATTTAGAGATTTTTCTCTCTAACAGTATGTTTTGGAGCCCCTTAATCTCATAACTTTCCTGATCTTTCTCTTCTGCTACAAACATAAAAAAATAACAACAAAAGATGTATATTTATCTTTCTATTAGCCAAAAAGTGGAGAATTTGTGTTCCTCCTCTTTTAGTAATTGAGATTATACACTTGACCCAGAGATGTCTTAGATAAATCATTAGTCCTATGATCTTCTTACCGTTTTTAAATTTTATGATAGTTTTTAGATATAAAATAGTATTGTTTCCTGTTCTCAAGATTTTTTAAGTTAAATTACATTTTATTTTTTTAACTAAAATTGTATCTCAGCTGAAGTCCCTGCCTCATCTCCTCCCAGTCCCATCTTCCCTCCCTCTTCTCTTCCCATGTCCCTCTACTAGTTTACTGATAGTAGATGTCCTTCTCCCCTTCTATTTGAACCTAGCCTACCAGCTCACATCAGGGTTGGCTGCATCATCTTCCTTTCTGGTCTGGGAAGGCTGTACCTCCCAGGCGCAGGGGTGATCAAAGAGGCAGTCACTGAGTTCATGTCAGAGACAACTCTTGTTCCCCTTACTAGGAGATGCACTAGGGGACTGAGCTACCATGGACAACATCTGAGCAGGGGTTCTAGCTTATCTCCATGCATGGTCCTTGGTTGGAATATTTTCTCTGCAGCTACCCCTGGGCCCAATTATTTTGGTTCTGTTGTTCTCCTTGTGGAGCTCCTGTCCCCTTCAGGTCTTTCTATCTACCTTCCATTCATAAGATTCCCTGCACTCTGAGACTCATAGCCAAACTTTGGTCAGGGTGTCTTTGCTTATGTCTGGGCAAAATAAGCTCCTGATGTCTATATCAAAGTGTCGTATCAAAAAATGATAAACAAACCACTAACAAAGGAGGCTTCTAATGATGAACATGTTATTTGTGGAAGAGGATATTAACATCTCTGTATTCATGACTCTCTGACATGTGAATGCATATGTGTGTGTGTATCAGATACTGTTTTTCTCAACAATGGATTATTTCATTTTACTTGAAGAGACACATATATGTGCATGTATGTACTTAGACATTTTTTGATAAACTGGAGGAGTAGAGAAAGTTAGAGAAGTATTCCGGATTTACAGCCAGTATGTTAGAAAGAATGAAGGAATTTGCCCCAAAATTTGAAAAATTGCCAGTAAGGACTTCCTGGAGTTACAAATGAGTATGTTGAACAAGATCAAGAAGTTGATCACAAATCCCTTTGTCCATAAATAAAGTTTCTTATAAGTCGCAGATAGTCTTATATCCAAGGTAATGATGATGAGGCTGCTTAGATTTTTCCACAAGCAAGATTCAGATAAGCAGAGTTGATTATGTGGTTCTCTTAACCAGACTTTTGTTATGAATATTTGATTAAAACATCCTGAAGGCCTTCCAGAGTATACTAGGGACAAAGAAGAGTATGCTATGAAGATAAGGCTTCCTGAATGAGTAGTCTAACTGTGCCTTAGGCTTTCTTGTTCTTTAATATCTCAAAGAGACTCTTGGTCATTTTTTTTTTTTTTTGCTGGTGAACCTTGTAATGAACGACTTTCACCTGTTTCAGGATCTGTATAATTTCCACCAAAGCCATAAATTCAAGGACATGTGTTTTTGTTATATTTGTAGCCCTCTTTTCTTGTCAAATGTTGGCATGGGCACAAACTATTTAAGTAAGCATATTTTCTTCTTAGATGAAGAATATAGAGAGAACAAAACATCCAGCTCAATTGTGTTGTTGTGGTATTCAGTGTTCTCTGTAAGGCTGCTGATGGTGATTATGTGTCCTAATTCCCAGGCCTCATCCAGTTTGTATCTATTAACAGCAAACCAGGTGGCCTAAGGTCTAGAGAGAGGGTGTTCTGAAGGTCTGTCTGCCTAGCACTATAGGTTGGTATAGGTTGGACAGTGGGGAATAGAACTTAACAAAGTATCAGACTAATCTCTGTGGCTTTCTAATGGAGACTCTTAAATTTGCATACGTGGTCAACAGATGTCAAGTGAAAACCTTAGAGTTTCATATACTTAACACCTGTTTGACATTCAAATACAGTGATTCCTTCTTCCCATTTTAGCCTGGAGGCTTCTACAACAAACAGGACCACTGAAACCAAAGTTTGCAGACCTGGGGACTATCGCTTTGCTACTAGACCTATTTTGGACAGGTAGTGAGTAGGCACCACATGTCTTATGGGTGAGTGCCTAGCTCCAGCATTTGAGCGAGGACTCCAAAAGCAGTTTTTTTTTTTCTTCCGAGTATACTTAGAGATTCTTTGGGTTCTAGTATCGCCAAGGTAAGAACAGTAATTAGGTCTATTTTGAATATTTGTAGGGACATTTTAAGAACAGCCAGACTTTTATCTGAAATCATCTTTCTCAGGAAGTTGGAACATTAAAAGTAAAAAAAAAAACAGAAGTGAATAAATTCAATATCCTGAGACAGTTAGTGTTATCATGTTTTCTTTCAATGATTTTGAGCTGTCTATGTTCTACATCAATCATGTATATATATATATTTTTTGTGAGGAGGAGAGGTGATTCAATTTTAATTAAAAATATTCTTTGCTTTTAACATATAATGATCATAATTTTCCCTCCTCCTACTGCTCCAAGCTTCTTCCCATCTATACTCCCCCCATCTCCACACTGTTTCTGTCACTCATTAGAAATGAAATGCTTCTAAACAACAACCTTCCTAGTGCTGCAACCTTTTAACAGTTCCTCATGTTGTAACTGTAGTTCTGTTACTGCTATAAATGAAAAAGTAAATACCTGTGTTTACCCTTGGTCTTAGATAACCCTTTTGAAAGGGTCATTTGACTCCCAAAGCGGTCATGACCCACAGCTGAGAAGTACTTTTAGAAACTAACAGATAACAACCAAGCATGGAAAAATAAAATATAGTAAGATGAAACAAAAATTATCATATTGAAGTTGGACAGGGCAATCCAAAAGGAGAAAAGAAGTCTCACAGGAATTAGAGTTAGAGGCCTATTTGTTCTCCAAATCAAAAGTCCCATAAAATATACTAATTTAAAAGCTACTATTATGTACACAGAGGACATGGTAAGAACCATGTAGGCCCTATGGTTATTGCTTCAGTCTCTGGGGGCTCATATGCACCTCACTTAATTCATTCAAAGGGCCTTCTTCTGGCATTTCCATCCTGTCTGGCTTTTACACACTTTCTGCCTCCTCCTCTGTAGAATTCCCTGAGCTCTGGGGAGAATATTTTGATAGACACCTTCCGTTAAGAGTCTCTCTCTCTGCATGATGTCTGCCTGTGTCTGTGTATATGTTTCTAACTGCTATGGGAGGAAGCCTCTCTGATGATGATTAGATGAGGCCCTTGTCTATGAGCATAGCAGATATCATTAATATCAGTTTATTGATACTTATTTTTTTAGACCAACAGTATTTGTTTAGCCTAGGTCACTGGGCTACCTAGACTCCGGTTAACGGTTTCCTGAGCACTATCTGTTATGAATTTCTTCTTGTGGATTGGGCCTTAGGTCAAATTGGACAGAGTGTAACCCACATTTTCACTTTATGTTTTCATATAACACTTTCCAACTTGCTACTAACAGTTTTGTAGAAATTATTTCTTTTAGTTTTTATTATGTAAATTTTCAAATGGGAATAACAATTTACTTACCTATAACAATATTTTCAAATATTTTCATGTTTGTAACATTTTATAATAGTTACATAAAAATGTGCTAGCTCATGAAATGCTTTGTTCATTTTATATTTTGATGTTATATAGGTTTTTAAATTGTCTAAAGGGTAAGAAAGGGCAGACTCTGTCTGCATCTCACAGTCATTCGGTTAATGTGTATGCCCCAGCACTGTGTTCTGCTGATACAGGCATAAGCACTTATACCCTGAAGAAAAGAATTACTCAATCATTAAAATATTAGCTAAATTATCAAGTCAGAACATTAGTCATTTTGAGTTTTATCTCTTTTGATTACCTCTGGATATGATCGAAATTAAAAATGGAATTCGAATGAAGACTTAAGATAGTAAAGCCAAGAAAATCAGAGATATATTAAGTAAGTCAAAAGACAGAAATTATTGTATTTGCAATAATAAATATTGCATAGGCATCCAAGGGTGTAAATAAAAGGAGGGAGCAAAGCCCTTACTTACCATGGCTCTAACACATTACATACTTCATAAACTTAAATTCATATTTTTAAATGTAATTTATTTATTTTTATATTAATCACAGGTTAGGTAATTTGCATCCCAGGTGTAACCCCTCCCTCATTCCCTCCCCCTCTCTCCATCCCTCCCTCATCTCCTCCCTGCCTCCTCCTAGTCCACCAATGGGGGGGTGGGGGGAACCTCCTCCCCTTCCATCTGAACTCAGATCATCTTGTCTCCTTAGGGCTGGCTGCAATGTCATCCCCTGTGATCTAGCCAGGCTGTTACTCCCTGGCATGTATGTGGGAGGGTTGAAGAGCCAGCCATCGAGTTCATGACAGAAACAGACCCTGTTCCCCTTACTGGGGTCTTCAGTTGGACACCAAGCTATCATGGGCCACATCTGAGCAGGGGTTCTAGGCCATATCCATACATGGTACTTGGTTGGAGAAACTGTCTCCTAAAAGACCCCTGTGCCCTGCTCAATTTGGTCTTTGTGGAGCTCTTGCTCTCCCCAAGTCTCACTAACTTCCCCTATTTTCATTATTATTTCCCGCCCTCTGCCGAAGGCTTGGTTGTTAGTCTTAATATCTGCTTTGATACATTGCTATATTGATTCTTTCAGAGGTCCTCTTTGGTATGCTCCTGTCCTGATGCTTGTTTTCTCCTCCATTCAATGTCCGTCCCATTTGTTCATCTAAATGAGCATTGATCATATCAACCTGGGTCCTCCTTCTTGTTTATCTTCCCTAGGTGTATAGATTTCAGCATGACCTTTCTATCTGATAGGTCTATATAAGTGAGTATATACCATATGTTTCTTTCTGCTTTTGGGATACCTCACTTAGGATAATCATTTCCAGGTCCCACCATTTGCCTATGAATTTCATGATTTCCTCCTTTTTGATTGCTGAGTAGTATTCCAAGCGACAGCCTACAGACTGGGAAAGGATCATTACCAATCCTACTT
>JAQQSO010006999.1:0-10931 GCA_028658305.1 Pachyuromys duprasi | reverse complement strand
AATTTCTCCAGGTAATAACTGGGTGTCCCTAGGGTTTTCCCACTTGATTTTCTCACCGTAGGAGTTCCGCTCACCTGGCACTCACAATGCTGGCGTTTTAGGTCCCAGAGTTCAGTCTCCTGGTCGCTGCGTTGTTTCTGCTCTCCTACTCCTCAGACACAGTGTTCTCTCGTGGCAGCCATCTTGGATCCCCCCTTCTGGTATGGCATCAATTTATTTCATAACATATTTTCTGAAACTCGATTTGACTCATTTTCAGTTTGAAACTCTTAGACATAAAGCTGTTAACACTGTGTACAAGTTGTTCTTTTTTTCTTTTCCTTTTTATGAGGCTGCATTTATTTCTTGGAAATATGAGGCCAGAAGTATGGTTGATTAACCAGATGATTCGAATGTTTTAGTTTAGTTTTTTTTTCTGTTTTAGGTTTTGGTTTGTTTGTTTGTTTTCATTTTTTTTATTTCAGTTTCGGTGTGGTTTTACAAAGTGGCTCTAGCACTTGATATTCCCACTATATTGGTGGGGGAGCCCACATTTCTGTGTTATCACTAGTATTTTATGTATATTGCCATTATTTTACTCTAGTTCTTCATGTAGATATTTTGTGACCTTAATTTTTATTTCCTTGGTGACAGCCCGACTGAACAATGTTCAAAGCTTATTCAATATCTAAGTATTCTTTTTTTTCACTGACATTGATCCTTCATTTTCATGTCTTTTGCCTTATTTTAATGAGCAATTTTCTTTTTTACTGTTAAGTACTGGGTGTTCTTTGTGTGGTCTAGATACAAGTTCTTTGCAGACATGGTTTACAAACCTCTTCTATTTTGCAGTTTGCCTTTTCATTATTGTCAGAGAGTAGCTTTCTCATATCAGAAGTTTATATTATTTCAGTTTGTTATTTATTTCCATTTTCTGAATAGTGATTTTGGTGTCCAAGTAACTACTCACCAATCCATACCTGTAGAAGAATTTCTTCTATTCTAAAATGTTTGTAGTTTTATTGTTTTGTATTTAGGCATACAATCCATTTTGGTTTTTATTAAGTAATTCAATTACATTTCAGTTGCAGGCCCGTACCTCCTCTTCTCCCATTCCCACACTCCCTACCACATCTCACCTTCCCTATTCCTCAAAGTAAGACAGTCCCCCTGTCCACACATGCCAGCTCATCTATTCACATGAGGACTGAGTTTATATTCTTCTCCTATGGCCTGCTAGGGCAAACCCATCAGGGGAAAGTAGTCAAAAAGCTGGCAGCATAGTGCATGTCAGAGATGGACATGGGCCCTAACTAACTAGTGGCCCCACATGAAGCTTAAACTGCACATCAGCTAAATATATGTAGGGGACCTAGGTTCAGTCCATGCATTATCCTTGGTTGGTGCTTCAGACTCCACAACAGCCTCTAGACCTTGGTTAATTGACTCTCTTGGTCTTTTTGTGGAGCTTTTGTTGCCTCTAGGTCCTTTTATACTTCCTCCCTCTTTTACAGTAGACTCCCTATGCTTAGCCAAATGTTTGGCTGTGAGTCTCAGTATCTGTTTTGAAACATTGTTGGGTGGAGGCTCTAAGAGGACAGCTCTGATAGGATCCTGCCAGGAAGCATATCAGAATATCATTAATAGTGATGGGGTTGGCTTTCTTCCATGGGGTAGGTCTCAAGATTGGGCCTGGCATTGGTTGGACATTCCCTCAATCTCTGCTCTGTCTTTGTCCCTGAAGGTGTTGTAGGAAGTGCAAGCTTTGGACTGATATTTTTTTATTTATATATTTTAATGCTCAGAGACAATGTGTATATAAATACTATTTCTCTTACATGGCATCTATACAAAAATTATTCCTTTTGAATAGTTTTCAAATATTACAATTATTTTATAATACATTTAGGTTGTTTCTTTTTTAATGTAATTTATTTATTTTTATATCAATCACAGGTTAGGTACTTTGCATCCCAGGCGTAGCCCCATATTTTTGTGGATGAGTTGGAGATCTCCTCTGTCCACATGAAGTCTTGTTTACATAGAGGTTATCCTTTTCAGTCTTCATGGGCTCTGCTACTAGGTGTCTTAGCTGGTGTCCTCTCATATCCTCCCAGAGTCCCATTCTAGCTTAGGTCTGTAGCTTGCAACAAAGATGTCCCTACTCACCTTTTCTCTTGTGTCTGTAGGCCTTCTGCTCTCCTGTCCCTACTCCCCCAGGTCTAATCTTCGCTCTTATTTCTGTCTGTGCTCCCTCTTCTGCCATGTTCCCACTCTTCAACCACTCTCTCTGTCTATTCTGTTTCCCCTTCTGAGTGAGATTTACATGTCCTCCCCTGGGTCTTCCCTGTTACTTATTGTCTTGGGGTCTGTGCATTGTAGTATGTCTATCCTGTACTATATGACTAAAATCTGCTCATAAGTGAGTACATACCATATGTGCCTTTCTGGGTCTGTGTTACCTCACTCAGGATGATATTTTCTAGTTCCATCCATTTGCCTGCAAATTTTATGATTTCCTTGTTTGAAATGACTAAGTAGTATTCTATTGTGTAAATGGACCACAGTTTCTTTATCCAATCTTTGGTTGAGGGACATATAGGCTGTTTCTCCCTGGGGTCTTAAAACATATTTATTTTTTAATTTTTGTGTGTGTGTGCTTGTGTGTATATATTAGCATGTGTATGTGCACTTAGAGATGCTAGAAGAAGGTTTTGGATCCCCTTAAGCTGAAGTTACAGATAGTTGTGAGCCTGTTAATATGGGTAATGGAAATTCAGCCTGGGACTTCCATATGAGAGGAGAGTGTTGCTGATTATTCCTATTTATTATTGATTTACCTTTTATTATTCTTATTATTCAGTTATTCTTTTATTATTCAGTTATTCTTAAACCAGTTGTATACCCAAATCACCACACAGAGACCAGGATTTATTTAATTAGACTAGGGCACAATACTGGGCAAGAATTACTCCATCCTAAACCTCCAAGCCCTCATAGCTTCCTCACATTCATATTTCCCACATTATACTTGCTTTTTAGTTATATTTTAAGTCTGGTTTATTTCTCCTGATGTTTCTAGGTCTTATCCTCTCTCATCTCTCTCCTCTGAACCCTCCTCCCACTCACTTCTTTCTCTTCCCCTCTGGACCAGGATGTCCCACCCTATTCTCTCCATTGCTCAGCATTGGCTGATTGTTTTATTGGCAACACAGAGAACAAATGGTAGCATGTTTACACAAATTTGAGACAGGTGATGCTCACAATAAGCATCACAATGCAGTGTCTAGATTGAAACCATATAGTGGGGTAGAGAAATCAGCATGTGAATGAACAGGGGTAGGAACATTTCCCCCTTTAAGTCAATGAAAGACTCCTTTTCTTTCAATATAATAATAATTATAAAACAGTTATGAAAACTATTAGGTAAGATTTACATGTGCAATGTCCAGTCCATGTGCATTTGGCAACTTAGGAGAAAGTATTTTATTATCCTATCTTGACAAGTTTAGAGTTCTATACCTAAATTAGCTTTTATTCATATTGGTATTACCTATATGAAAACATTTTCTTAAATTATAAGCAACTTAAGCTTAATTATGGAACTATAACTATTTGGTCTTCAACCCCACCTGAGACTTGAAAAAGGATAAAATTCGTTACTGGAGTAAATAGAAAGTACATGTTTGCAGCTTCTGAAAAATAAAAAAAAAATTGACAGAGTTTGCTGCCTGAACAATCACCCAAAACTTTTTATAACGTTGGAGCATCATTCTGGCTCAGTATATTTGACAGACATATTTATGATGTAGGAACTATTTAGGATATGTTTACCCTGCCTTGGCTGAGTTTGGCAGTCGACTTACCCTATATTTATGCTTGCCCATTTTAGGCAAACTCTGTCTGTCTTGAACCAAGGGCATTTTTTTGGTCCAGATGGATTGTTTGCAATCTCCATAAGGAGGTTCTTTGATGCTCATCATCTTCTTTGAGGTAGGCTGGGTGCTGCCAGGAGACGACTTGTCTCATTGTCAAAGAATCTTTAAAATAATGAAAACATTTTGAATGCCATATTTTGTAGGTCTCTGATGTTTTTGAAGACTTACCTATCTTTATATACTTGACCTGTCTACAGAATCATATCTACCTGTTAAACCTAAGATGTATAGTCCTATGATAAATTAGACTAGTGTCTGACATGACTATGAGTTGATTAGCTAACAATTAACTTGCATTACCTAATATCCTAACCTTATTTTCTCTGTGAATAAGATCATTAACAATTTATAATCCTCTCCCATGACAATAAACACTCATAGCCCCAGAAAACAACCAAAAACCTACCCAACCCCCTTTAAAGGAAATTGGACTGGATGTCATTCACATGAATTTTTTTCTAGCTGATTTTTTGGACATGCAGAAATCCTGTTAGGGGGCTAAAAGAAAATTGGGGAAAACTGGTTAATTAAGCAAGCATTAACATCTTTGGTGCAGTCTTTGAATGTTGAGAAATTTTGGCTTAATAGAAGTTCTGTTTGGAACAGTCTAAAATGTTGGTCCAATTAAGATTAGTAGCTTTCTTCAAAGCTCTCTTGGGAGCAAGCTGTGATGAGAAACAGCAATTAAAGCAGTTGAGGCAAGAACAAGCAGAATGCTGGAACATGAAAGGTGCTGGAACAGATGTGTCAATATCTCAGCATGCTGGAAGGATGAATTCAGTCAGGTTTGATCCAGCATCTCAGGTGTCCAGTCCTTTTGTTCTACAAACATAATTTCTCACAAGCATTATACAGTCCTAAAATTATAAAAGTATGAGATGTGTAGGATGAAACTAAACTATATACCACTTTTATCTATGCCAGCTAAAAGAATGGCATGATAAAATTTGAGGCTGTTATAGCCCAGGATTTATTAGCCATGTATTGTTGAAGTTCTGGCTGGAGACATTTTTTACATCTCAGTTTCAGAGTTGATCCCATATGAAGTGATCAGCATTTTATATTGCCTGTTCTGTTTAGTCTTCTTGATTTCTCTTTTCTAGTGTGTGGCCAAGATCTTCCGGTGGTCTTCCTCTGTCATGTCTGATTTTTATTAGTTTTGATGGAACCCATAATTTCTCTTCTTCTGTATGAACATACACAAAACCTCTTCCCCAGTGTAACATATTTCTCCTCTACATTTGGCAGTTGTCCTGACCATCTTGACTTTCACAGTGAGATATAAAAGCAGTCTTCAGAAAATTTATGAGGTATCACTTGGAGCACCACTGAATGAGAAACAAAAAGCAAGGCAGAAGTAAACAGAAAATAGATTCTATGCAACCTCGTGGAGTTTTTTTTCTAAGCAACTAAACGTGTATTTTATACAAGTCACACCTTGGGGAAGCTAGTAGCTGATAACTCTCTCTTTTCAAGGAAACAGAGCAATGTTTGAAAAAGTTACAAACTAAGCCAGAAGTTTCCTAAGAGGTCTCCTGGGGAAAGAAAGCAAGGGTTGAAACACAGTTTGATACAGATGGTGGTAAATAGCAATGGGGTACCCAGATGAAGCTATTGTCCTAAGTTAGTATGCTCACTCATTCATTCATTCATTCATTCATTCATTTATTCATTGAACATTTTGAGCACCATGGTACTAGATGAATAAGTAAAATTACTGAGATAAAGTGGTATATAAACTTTAACCTAGAGAAAACTTTTTTCTATCTCAATTGAGTCAAGTTTAATTATCATGATGACCTCAGAAGATGATATTATAAATAATGCAAACCAAGGTGAATTAAAACAAATGAAATGTCTTTGTCTTATAGTTCTAGAAGCTGGAAGCCTAGAGTCAAGATATTGGTAGGACCATGTACTTTCTGATAGATTTGTGGAGGATATTATTTTGTCTCTCCCTAGCATCTCCCAGGTGCTCTTAAGGCTTGGAAGTTCTTCACTTGAAGAATCCAGTTTCAGCCTGTATCATCACACAACCATCTCTTTGTGTCTCTTATTGTTTTTCTTGTTGTTGTTGTTGTTGTTTTGTTTTCTCAAAAAATCACCTGTATCCCATTAAGGTTCAACCTACTTTAGAATAGGTTCCTGTAAGTTCATCCTTTTCCAAATTTCAAATAAGGTGACTACTATGACGTAAAGGGTTACCACTTCAACACTTGCATCTATACTGCAAAGTGGCACGAGTCAACTTATAGCAGAAGCAACGGTAAAATTATTCATGCTATACCTTGGATACAGCTTACATAGCAACACCAACAGTTAGTTTTCTGCAGAACAATGTTCTGACCCTACACTGAACTGTCTGGTCTCCAGGGAGACAGGGTATGCCAAGTCTCTGACATGAAATGTGATAAGAACAACATATGATCCCAGAAATTTTGTAGTAAGTGTGCTCTTTACTTTTATTATTGAAATATAAGGCACATTTTATGGCATTATAATGTGGCCACAGCATATCCTGTAATTGTAAGTCACAGCTTTGAAGAGCCAGCATCTACAGTTGGATTTAAAAACAAATTTATGTGTCTAGTTAGAGAGGGCATGTTTCACTACTTAGAGGTTTCTTGGCAACTGTGCTATTTTTACCTAGAGAGGAAAAGAGGAGTTGAGGCATGTTTAAAGGGACATAGTCCCAATAGTTAGGAATTATGAGTCTGTGTCCTTGATTAATGGCATCCTGGACCGCTGCCTCCACCACTAGAGCAGCTCTAGAGTGCTGCAGTGCACATGCAGCCTCTCTGGATGCTTGCTGCACAGTTCCTCAGTGTGTGTGTGTGTGTGTGTGTGTGTGTGTGTGTGTGTGTGTGTGTGTGGTGGGGTGTTCCAGGCAGCCAAGCCTAGTATCTATGATATTGTCAATAAATGTTTTTCAGATGAGAGAACTCTGTGGGGAAGGGAGTGTAGTTCCTACTTCAGGAGCTCTGTTCAATAGAGTTTAATTATTTTGTATAAACAGTCCTTGAATACCATCGCAGTGGCACAACAATGTGTGATGGAGACTAATCTTGGCTCAGGAAAGTCTTCATTTGTGATTCAGCAGCTGTTCTCTTAGCCTCTTTGCCGCTCAAAACCTGTTTTATTGTTATTAATTTATTCTTTTATATTTATTCTTTATTTTATTTATATTTATTATTATATATTACATCATGACAAGAGTTTGCCTTCCCTCCTTCCCATCCCAACATCCTCGTCCCCCATCCTCACCCCCATCCCAATTCAGTCTTCTTTCTACTTCAGAAAAGAGCCTCCCAGAGATGTCGACATAGTATGTCGAGTCGCAGTCAAACTAAGCACCTCCCGCTCATATTAAGGCTGGACAAGACAACCCAGCAGGAGGAAAGTATCCCAAAAGCAACTCCCAGCTCCCACCATTAGGAGTCCCATAATAAGACCAAGCTATAAAACCATATCCTATATGCAGAGGCCACTTCAGACTCATGCAGGCTCCCTGATTGTCTTTCAATTTCGGTGAGGCCCTATGAGCCCAGGATAGTTGATTTCTGCGGGTTTTCCTGTGGTGTCCTTGATGCCCCTGGCTTCTTCTCCATCTCCTGCAGGATCTCTAAGCATGCAGCTTAGATTCTTAGCTAAGAAAACTTCAAAATGCAATCATGGGAGTCACTTGGTACCTGTCTTGAGGTTTGAGTCAAATTTGAGAAGTGAAGGTAGAGAAACTCTTTGTTGTTATTCAGACAAAACCTCACGTGTATCAGGTTGGCCACAAACTCATTGTAAAACAAGGATGGTCTTAAACTTCCTCCTGTTCCCACCTTCCAAGTGCTGTGAATAAAGGCACATGCCAACTGTCTGGATTCTGTAGTACTGTGAATGGATGGCAAGGCATTTTGGCACATTATGCAAGCATTGTACCAGCTGAGGTCTATGTGTCCAGCTCCTTAAGTTTATTGTTCTTTCTTCTCTTCCACACTGCCTTCAGGGCTTCTGAACAGTATTTTTTTCTCTCTCTCTCTCCGTGATTACTTTATTTATTTGAGATTATAATATAATTGTATCATTTTCCTCTTCCCTTTTCTCCCTTAATCCTCTCTCTTGTACTGTCCACTTGTTGCAGCCTTGCTCTATCAGCAGCAACTCACCCTGAGGTGCCTGCCACTTAGGGACACTGTTCAGGGTGACAAAATGTTTAAAGATTCTTCCCTCAAGATAATGACACAGATTTGAGAAGAATGAACAACATTTTCTCAGATGCCTTTGTTCATCATTGTCAAATCCTCACACCTGTCATATTGTCGCTCTCAGTCATAATCACAGTCAGGAGTCTATCAGGGACTGTGATCTAGTTACTGCTTTGATATGCTTCGTCTCCTACTCACATCAGTATTGCCATACCCTCGAAGGAAGTAGGTAATATTCTTTTTCATACGGTGCAAGACACAGTAAATAGAAGATCCATGTAACATGGTGGTTCAACTCAGAGCTTAGACATAGAGCTGTCCTTTCTGTGTGGAAATCCCTGCTCAATATCCTACTTATTTTACCAAATGATTGTCATTTAATAGCCCTGTGTCTGATTGTTATAATTAAACCAGGGGTAATGGTTATGATAAGATTACCTGCCTCATAGGAATATTGTAAAGATTAGATTTGAAAGCATACAGGACATTGAGTACATTTCAGACAACAAAAATTCAACAAGCATTTGTTCTTTTATCTCCGCTGATTAGATGAGGAGACAGATTCTGGGGAGTTGAATGACTAGACTGAGATTACACAATTCTTAACTAGACAAGCTGAAATTTAACCTAGGCAATCTGCTTCTCAGAGCCTGCACTCAAAAGCTCTACCCTGAACATCTAAATAGGGCTTAATCATGAAACCCACAAGCTATTGAAGAGCTGGCATGATGCCATCTAAATCTACAGGCCAAAGAGCGACACAGATGACAGGGCCTCACGGGACATCCCGATGAGCTGGTGTGAAAGTGAAATACAATTCTGTTGGGAGATTTGTGTAATGCTCTCCGAACACGGTGGAGGCTTTCGGATTTAAAACTCTTCCATTGGTGGAGCTTGAGTTGTTATGAAGGTCAAGAGCTGGGATAAGGGAATCCCTTGTTCCCTGTATGAAGCCTAAAGGAAGGACTGGTTGCATTTGGCCTTCTCTTTTCCTCTCGGATTTAGTAGACTGGACTGGGGGAGGGAGGGTGGAGAATGGACAGAGGGACACAGGCAGTCTTGAGGGTGGGTTGAGAACAGAAGTTAGACACCCAGGGTAGAACAAGTTGCTGAACTGAAGTGGAGCATGGTCTCTGTGTCTCCAGAGACTGTGAGTGGTCAGGCTGCCCCACTGGGGTATTTAGCCTAGGTGTTGAAATGAAAAGCTATGTCAAGCACAAGCTCCATAATGCAAGCACGGTACTTACCTAATGGTTATCTCATGGATTTGTTTAGCCACAGCTGTGCCTGAGTTTTCACAATGAAGTTTTGATGATAAATAAAAGCTGTGACTCGGTATTTTATAAGAACACACACTTTTCCCCCCTTCCTTGTTATAGTTTATTATGTGCATAGACCTGAGCCAAGCCTTTCTGGGCTCCAGGAGTTTCTTGTTTTGCTCTTTCCCTCCCTTCTTGAAACTGGCACAGTGAATACTGCATGACAGAACTGATTCAGAAGCAATCTGTAAAGCTGCTACATGGGAGGCCCAGCCAGGCTTAAATCAAAACCAGAATGGCAAACCCTGGGGGAGCCTGAAGTTTGAGAACAAGCTTTGCAGTGGGGGCAGATTGCCAGGGGCCCTCTTCTTTGTTAAAAGAAGTTCTGGGTGCTGAATTGGGTATCCCAGGTTGCCCTGTTCTCTTCTCCTCTTCTAGGACGCCCTATATATTGCAAGTGGCTTCTTGACTCGGTGTTTTCTATTGTCCAGAGGTGGAATCTGATAGATGCCTTTATGAATGCCCCTTTACCTAAACTGGTGTTTGTTGTTCTTCTCTTCAACCATGCGTCCTTCACTGTCACTGCCTACCTTTTTATAATGCCTAAGGGTTGAACTAGTTTCTAAGGATTCTCAGGGTTGCATTTTTTTTATAACAGTTTCTGGAATTCCGGCCACAACATGTCTGAGCTACACACTTAATGCCTGAGGCCTATGAAGCAGCCTCAAAGCCATGAGAGTTGTTTTGAGCATACTTAAGTAGGAGAAAAGGCTTTTAGAGATTACCTCATTCACTTGCTCTCTTATAGTCTCCAAGTATCGTATAGCTGCAATGTGACTTCAAAATATCCTATGCAATACATCCTGGGATTTGAAAATATTCCTTGAAAGCTCTTTTGATTGCCTACACTTGAAGTTTTGTGCTTAAGAGTGTGTTTTGGTTTTATGATTGATATTTTTTTGCTCCTTCCCATAAAGGAGCTCCGCAAATTTCATAATAAAACTATAATGAAGTTTACAGAAGTATTCTTTTTTTATAATTTATTTATTTTTATATAAATCACAGGTTAGGTACTTTGAATCCCAGGCATAGCCTCCTCCCTTATTCCCTCCCACACTCCCACTCCAGCCCTCATCTCCCTCCTCCCCGCCCCCTCCAAGTCCACCAACAGGGAAGGACCTCTTCCCCTTCCATCCAACCCCAGCTCATCCTGTCTCCTCAGGACTGGCTGCAATGTCCTCCCCTGGGATCTAGCCAGTCTGTCACTCCCCGGCTTGTATGGGAGAGGGTCAAAGAGTCAGCCATCAAGTTCATGACTGAAACAGTCCCTGTTTCCTCACTAGGGTCTTCAGTCCAAAACCGACCTATCATGGGCCCCATCTGAGCAGGGCTTCCAGGCCACATCCACACATGGTCCTTGATTGTAGAAACCATCTCATACAAGACCCCTGTGCTCTGCTCAGTTTGGTCTTTGTGGAGCTCTTGTTCTCCCCAAGTCTCAACAACCTCCCCCAGATCTATCATTACTTCTCGCCCTCTGCCAAAGTCTTGATCACGAG
>JAQQSO010006998.1:0-10932 GCA_028658305.1 Pachyuromys duprasi | reverse complement strand
TGTAAAGCAAAAGACACTGTCATCAAAACCAAACGACAGCCTACAGACTGGGAAAGGATCTTCACCAACCCTATATCTGACAGAGGGCTAATATCCAGTATATATAAAGAACTCAAGAATTTAAAAAGCAACAAATCAAGTAATCCAATTAAAAAATGGGGTATGGAGCTAAACAGAGAACTCTCTGTAGAGGACTGTAGAATGGCAGAAAAACACTTAAAGAAATGCTCAACATCCTTAGCCATAGGGAGATGCAAATCAAAATGACCCTGAGATTTCACCTTACACCTGTCAGAATGGCTAAGATCAAAAATTCAAGTGACAACACATGCTGGAGAGGATGTGGAGAAAGAGGAACCCTCCTCCATTGCTGGCAGGAATGTAATCTGGTATAACCACTCTGGAAATAAATTTGGTGTTTTCTTACACAATTAAGAATAGTGATTCCTCAAGATCTAGCTATACCGCTCCTAAGTATATACCCAAAAGATGTTCAAGTATACAACAAGGATATTTGCTCAACTATCTTCGTAGCTGCTTTGTTTGTAATAGCCAGAACCTGGAAACAACCCAGATGTCCCTCAGTTGAGGAATGGATACAGAAATTGTGGTACTTTTACACAGTGTAACACTACTCAGCAATTACAAAGGAGGAAATTATGAAATTTGAAGGCAAATGGTGAGACCTGGAAATGATCATCCTGAGTGAGGTATCCCAAAAGCAGAAAGACACACATGGTATATACTCACTTATATAGACCTAGAAGATAGGATAAATGTACTGAAATCTATATCCCTAAAGACGATAAACACGAAAGAGGACCTGGGGTAAGAGGATTAATCCTCACTTAGAACGTCAAATGGGATGGACATTGGATGTAGGAAAAAACAAGTAACACGACAAGAGCCGGCCACAGAGGGCCTTGGAAAGACTCTACCTAGCATGGTATCCAAGCAAATATTAAGAAACCTAACCAACCCTTTGGCAGAGTGCAGGGAATCATATGAAAGAAGGGGGAGTTAGTATGACCTGGAGAGTACAGGACCTCTGCAAGGACCAAATATATCAGGGCACAGGGGTCTTTTATGAGACTGTCTCTCCAACCAAGGACCATGTATATTTATAACCTAGAACCCCTGCTTGTATGTAACTAATGGTAGCTCAATACCCAAGTGTGTACACTCGTAAGGGGAACAGGCTCTATTTTGGACATGAACTCAATGGCTGGCTCTTCGACCATCCAGCCCTTCTCTCCACCCCACCCCCCTGAGGGAGGAACAGCCTTGCTGTCCACAGAAGAGGACATTGCAGCCATTCCTGAAGAGACCTGATAAGCTAGAGTTAGATAGAAGAGGAGGAGGCCCTCCCCTATCAGTGGACTTGGAAAGGGGCAGGGAGGAGATGAGGGAGGGAAGGGGGAAATAGGGAGGGAGTGCGGGTGTGGGCTATGGCTGGGATACAAAGTATATAACCTGTGATTAATATAAAATAAAAAGAAAGGCATGTATGTAGATGTTCTCCAGTAAACTTTTGTTTAAATGAAAAATAAAAACATAGAAAAATGAATTAAGACTGAATAAGAAGCACAAGGACCACATATTTTCCTATGTAAAATATGTGTATACATATGAATATTATATGTAAATATATATGAGACATAAAATATAAATATAAGCAAAAGAAGAAAAGTAAGGAGCAAAGGGAGAGAAGGGAGAAAGAAGAGATGGGATTGGAATATCTGTTTTGTGAAAACAGAATGAAGGGGAAAATTGAGGAGGAAAGGAATCAGAAAGGGTCGTGGAGGTAGGAGAAAGCATTTGGTAATGAATAAAAACAAAGCATAATGATTTATATGAATAAAAATATCACAATCAAAACCATTGCTTTCTAGTCAGTTAAAATCCTAACATTAAAAAAGAAACTGTACATTATCAGGTCCAGATGACCTATGAAATAGAGACTCTCATGGGAAAGGGGAACTTACAATCTCATGAAATAAATCTGAGACATCTGGTGTTGCCCACTTCCTAATGCTAAAGGTTTATTTTGAGCCTTAAAGAAAAATTATTTATTTGCTCTCATGGACTGATAGTATTTTGAAAAACTAGAGACAGGATGGTAACAATGTAACAGAGTCATCTAAATATATATATATATATATATATATATATATATATATATATATATTCACCACAGCTGTGGTAAGGTTACATGTGGGAAGAATGAGATTATGAAACTATTCACCTCATTAATATGCTAATTAGTAAGCAATTATTTTTCTGAGTCCTGTGGCCAAATACTTAATTTCAGATTTTCAGGTCCTCTGGGTCACTCAAGCCTAAAGGAACATTAGTCATAGAGAGGAGAATATGAGTGGCTTTTCTAGACTTGTATAGTATAAAAATTGTAGTTCTGAACATGAAATGAGTATTATGTAGCACATGGTGTGTAGCTACATCCTTCAGTCATGACATTGGCATGAGCATCAAGAGGAAACTTGGCAACGGTGACTTCATAGCGATAGCAACAGTACAGATGACAGCTAAGGCTATGGTGATGTTAATGAAGCTATTTATGTTGCCTCATGGAGCAAATAGGTGTAGTGTCAGGAAACTTGCATTGGAGTTTCCAATCAAAACTAACACCTGGTGTAGCTATCTTCTATGTCTCCATGGGGCACTATAGATTAGACATAAAGGAGAAGGTTGGCAGGGAGTGGAGATTTTTCATGGGTTCTCCTGTTCCTGCCAGGACAGTGGTGATACTCTGTGAAACACTTGCTGTTTAGTCATCCACATTCTTGTAAGTAACCTTATGAAGTCATTGGCTCACCAAAGAGAACTCTGGTAGAATCCTCCTTTTAGTATGTAGGTGTCCTCTCTATGCAAGATCAATAGATATTTCTTTATATTTCCCTGTATTCAAATTACAAGGGCTGTGAAGAAGAGCAGCCAGGATAGCACAAATTTAACAAAAAATTGAGGTAAAAAAGTATGACTGATGCTTCTGATATACCAGCGACACCTTTTTCCACATTTAACCAAAGCACAAAAAGGTTAATTAACTCACAGACATTCTGAAAGCTAACGTCTTGCACATGATTTTAAATACATGTCAATCTGTTTTCAAATGTGCCTGCTTCTAGCCACTATTAGACATGGTTTTAATGTGGTTTTCGTTCTCCTTTCCTCACTATTTCCAGAAGCTGGGACAGAGTGCTTTTGAGGTAGTATTATATGACTGCTAGCATCCTGAAAAGAACATTGGGTATCCTCTAGTTAAACCTGGACTCTTCTGGTTTTCTAGAGCTTTCCCATATCACTACTAAATGACTAGCCTACAATAATACACAAGCATGGGTATAACACTGTAATTTACATATCTATTAAATAATAATATTAACATCATTTAAAATTTCCATTTACATCCATGATGAAAATTTTAAAGTTATTCACTGAAGGTAGATGGCTACATAAAATCTTGTTATCAGCTACTGTGGATTCCTACTAATTGAG
The DNA here is from genome assembly GCA_028658305.1 of Pachyuromys duprasi. Lineage (NCBI taxonomy): Eukaryota > Metazoa > Chordata > Mammalia > Rodentia > Muridae > Pachyuromys > Pachyuromys duprasi. Next base: position 7,416 of record JAQQSO010006998.1, on the reverse strand, counting down.
ACAAATTCACAACAGTTGAATGCAACACTGTTTCACTAATGCCTCCTTTCTAAGATTAGAGTTTGAATTCTTTAATCTCCAATGACTTAAAAGAAAGACTGTTGATTTCATATTAGTGTGACTTAATGCAAAACACTAGTCAAAGATACATAGAATTTTAGCCACCATGTTATCTTTAAAGCATAGTAAAATGAGTGCAGAGTAGCTGTGATGTGATAACTCTGCACACAATATTGCAGAACCTACAGAGACACAATTTTAGTATCAAAGCAAATCAGTTTTCAGCTAGACACAATGTGTCTTAGGAAGTATGTACCTAAGATAAAATTTTGGTAAGCATGGTGTATGAATGCCTGTGAAATACACAAGAAGTGATTGTGGGTTGATAGAGCAGTTGTCCAGGTGGTAGCCTAAGGCTGGACAGGCTATGTTCAAGTCTAGCAACATACTGTGAGTTTACTTTTGTTGAAAGCCACTATTCTTTCTGTTGTTGTTGTTGTTTACTTTTCTATTCTGCAAAACAGGAAAAATAATACTTATCTTAGGGTTTCTGTAAGCAAATAGTATGTGTGTGTGTAGTAAATAGGAACATCCTTAACAAAGGAATGTTGCTCAGGCCTTAATGACTATTGGGCCCCTAATGTGAGACAACAAATTAGCCAGTTCAACTAGACCAGTTGCATAAAGTTCAATTTAGTCATTCATTATCTTTTGGTATGCATTTATTTTTCTTTTCAACAGTTTAACGAAGACTCTGAAAATAATATATTGACAAAACTAAAGATACACAAGCTATTGGACTAGTATCGCTCAGGCTTGCAGTAGTTGGTATGCACAGCAAATGAGAAATGCTAATCTCATGAGGTAGTACTGAGGATAAATATACTACTTCTAAAAACTACTGAGAATTTCCAACATCACAGAAACTGCTGGAGCCAAAAGAGGAAGAAGTGTCCTGATTTTTATGGCACATGCTTTGCTAACTTAAGGCAGAACAAATCACCTGCCTAAAAGGATGGCTGGAAAGTTCTTATCCATTGCTTTTTAATGTTATACAAAACCCCAGCTCCACCTGAAAAGGGGAAGTAATTTTTCTTTAAAAAAGTAAACAAATGAGCAGCAGAATTATTGTTTTTTTTTATATTTTAGCTGAGCTTCTTCACAAATACATATATCTTTCCTGTTGGAAATTCAATGATGAAAGGTTGGTGAGGTTTCCTTTTTTTATATTTTTTATTTTTTATATTTACTTTGTATCCCAGCCATAGCCCCCTCCCTCATTCCTTTCCAATCCTACTCTCCCTCCTTTATCTCCTTCCTGTCCCTTTCCAAGTCCACTGATAGAGGAGGTACTCCTCCCCTTCCATCTGACCCTAGCTTATCAGGTATCTTCAGGACTGGCTGCAATATCAGAGGTTTCATTTTTTAATTTACTTTAAAATTTTTTTTTATTATTCATGTCTTTTGGAGAGAGTGGTAGTCCATTACAATATTTTACATGAGGATCATTAGAACATCAGTGGAATTTTGGGAATGGGAACGTGGCAGTGGGGTTGTTTTAGGTTTTGCAGTATAGAGAAAAGAAGAATAATTTTCATTTTTCAGAAAGAAGCAAGAGAGCAATGATAGGGATAATTTATCAAAATGAAAACACTAGAAACAGAGGAGAAAGTTTTTGGGAAAGGGTCACTTGTTATTTCCTTGGAAGTCTTCATTGACTCATTTAGAAAATATACAGGATGAGTTCTAAGTAAAATATAGCTGATTGGTGGTCCAGATAATGGCCATGGGTAGAAGGAATTGAACTGAGCATGCACAGTAACTAAGAATAAAGCTGAGTAAAGGGAACAGAAATAAATTATGCCATGTGTCATGAGAAGAAAATATGCTTACTGCCAGGGATTGGAGAGGCACCTCTTGTGTGATAGTTGAACAGGAGGAGGAGCTAGAAATGTAGATCAGGAGAAAGATCCTGAGAGCCACAGAAGACAATGTGAAAGTCCACGTTCTATAAAACAGCAAATTCTAATGACCTAATCCCACTTTGGAATATGTTGTCTTCTTTCTGGGTCAATTTAGGCATGTCTTGAAATTGCTACCAGGATTACATTAGCCATAGCCAAAATAGAGTAACTTCTTGCTTTCTGCATATCAGAACAGTTGTGTGGATGAATTTTGAAATTGTATTGCATATATATGATTTTTAAACCATGGCAAATGAATTCAGGGGTAAGGACTCTCTTTACCAAAATACATAAAAGATATAATGTGAATTGGCATATTCACATTCAGATATCAGAAGCCATAATACTTACCACTTAGTGGACACCTGCCACTCATTGTATTTATTTCTAATTCTTAAATAAACATACATGTTATTTCAATAATTTTTGAAATATTTGTTGGATAAACAAAGGCATAGAAAATTCAGACAGTTGATACAGGTGATTCATAATAAATAAGAGTATAATTTGGCCTTGTACCTCTATCCATGAATGTAAACTCTTTTTATTCTATAAAAGCATCGATAAATAAGTGACATTTAAGTAAATAGTAATAGATAAAAAGCTTTAATTATCGAATATATTTGAATATTGAATCATGTCAAATATAAAACATAAGCTTCAATATTAAAATATTTATAAATTTCATGTAAATTTTTCAATTTAAAACTATCTTTTGTCTACTATTTGATGTAGTTTCTCCAGATTATTAGCAAATCTTCACCATGAAAGGTTTATAGGGGATGAAGAGATGGCTCAATGTTAAAAGCCCTTGCAGCTCTTTCAAAAGACCCAGGTTCAGTTCTCAGCACCCATATTGGGCAGCACATAACTGGTCGCAACTCCAACATACAAGTAAATGAGATGGATACAGAGCCATCTTCTGACCTTCTGGGCACTATTATGCACATGATATGCATAAGACTATCAAGCACACACACAAACACATAAATAAAACCAAATAACATTTACTTTGCAAAGACATATGTCAGATAGCTGATAAACAGAAACTAGCATGTGATCCATTAAAATAAATTCAGATGCTGGCCAGGGGAAGAAAAAAAAAAAACAAGTGTATGTAATGTCAGCAGGAAATACATACACTATATTTGTTTTCAGTTTATCCAGGTTCAGGACCTCTCTGTCTCTGTTTCTCAGTCTCTGTGTCTCTGTCTCTCTCTCTCTCTGTCTATCCGACAATGTGTCTCATCTCTGTCTTTCTCTGTTCTCTGTCTTTCTCTGTCTATATCTCTCTGCCTTTTCTCTCGTACCCCTCTTATATATGTGTGTTTGCGTGTATGGTTGTCCTAATTGAATTTTTCATCAATTTCACAACTGAGAAAACCACAACTGAGCAAAGTCTCTATAAGATAGACCTATTGGCAGATCTGTGAAGAGGTTTCTTAATTAGTGATTAATATGGAAGGGCCTAGATCATTGTGGGTGCTGCTGCTCCCAGGTGGATGGTTCTTGGTGTATAAGAAAGTAGGCTGATTTCCTTGTTTTTAATTGCTGAGTAGTATTCCATTGTACAAATGTCCCACAATTTCTGTTGAGGAAAATTAAGGTTATTTCCACATTCTGACTATTATGAACAAAGCTGGTATGAACATAGTCGAGCAAATGTCTTTGTTGTATGATAGAAAGACCTGGAGGATACAGGAGCTCCATAAGGAGACCAATAGAGCCATAAACCCTGGGCCCAAGGTGACCTGCAGAGACTGATACTCCAACCAAGGATCATGCAAGGAGAGGATTTAGACCCCCCTGCTCAGATGAAGACCACAGGCAGCTCAGTTTCCAAGTGTATTCCCTAGTAAAGGGATCAGGGGCTTTCTCTGACATGGACTCAGTGACCAGTTCTTTGATCACCTCTTCCTGAGGGGTGCAGTTTTGCCTGGCCACAGATGAAGATGATGCAACCAGCCGTGATAAGACCTGATAAGCTAGGGTCAGACAGAAGGGGAGGAGGTTCTGCTTATCAGTGGACTAGGGGAGGGGGACAGGGAGAGAAGGGAGAGGGTGGGTGTGTCCAGGAGAAGCCGGGGTAGGGGGAGGATACAGCAGATACAAAGTGGAAAAAAAATTGTAATAAATAAATAAATAATGAAAATAAGGAAAAGAAAGTAGGCTGAGCAAGGAACAAGACATCAGTTTCTGTTCCCTAGGTTCCTGCCTCAGGTACCTGTATTGACTGTCTTAAATAATGGACCATGATGTGGAACTGTAAACTGAACTTAACCCTTTACTCTGCAAACTGCTTTTGGTCATGATATTTATGACAGCAATAAAAACCTTAACTAAGATGATATAAGCTATCTTTTTTAACAATCTTAATTTGAGCAGCAAAACAAATTTCAGTTTTATTTCTAGAAATAATAACATCAAGCTAGGATCAGAGAGAAAGGGGAGAGGTCCTCCCCTATCAGTGGACTTGGAGGGGGGCAGGGAGAAAATGAGGGAGGGATGGGGAGAGTGGGAGGGAATGAGGGAGGGGGCTACGGCTGGGATACAAAGTACCTAACCTGTGATTAATGTAAAAATAAATAAATTACTTAAAAATATAAAAAAACAATAAAATCAGTAGAACATGAACTGAGTTAAATATATTTATTCAATTAGTATGAAAATAAAGTGCCTACTATTATAAATGATTGTTTGGACTTGTTTATATACAGGTATGGAAAGTGTTCATATCATAAAACGTTACTAAAGTAAGCATTGAGAACAAAAAGTAGAAATTGTAGTTGTTTTCTTAATTAAAAAAAAAACTGTCACCAAATGAGATACAAAAGGAACATACCTGTTCTAATTTCACTCCCATTTGTGTGATAAAATACCTTGACAAAAAGCAACTTATGAGATAAGGGGTTTATTTAGATTACAATGTCAGGTTCTAGTACATTAATTCATGGACGTGAGGTAATCAGTTATCTTATATCCACAGTAAAGAAAAGTGAGATAATGAGCATTTTTATACCTACCTCTGCTCACCACCGTCTCTATACTTATGCAGTTGAGAAAGCACCGTCTAGGTCATGGTGTCACCCACAGAGGACTTTGTTTACCCATATCATGATGTCTACTTTCAGCATTTGCATTCAACACAGTGCTAGAAATTATCATCAGAGGAAGAAAAGCCAAAATGGAGAGGGAGACTTAACGTGCTCTGTGTTCATAGATGCATGATGATTTTATTCATATGAGCTCTAAAGATGTCACTAAAGCTGGTAAGAAATAACATGTGAATTCAGTAAAGGTGCAGGGTACAAAATCAACTTACAATATCAAGTGTTCCCACATGTTAATAATAATCTACCAGATCAAGATCTGCAGAAAGCAATCGTATTTACAACAGCTATAATGAATTAAATTTCCAGAAAAAAGTTAACCACAGAGGTGAATAATCTCTGTGAGGTGAATAGGTTTTTAAATGTTAAAACCTATAAGTTATGTACAAAAAAATAAATAAGTGATATAAATAATTTTTGAGGTATCCTATGTTCACCAGTTAGAAAAAGGAGTTTTAAATATCACAGTGAGTTAAAGCAACCTACAAATTCAATGTAATCATTATCATAATACCAGTATTTTTATAGAGATAAATATTTCTAAATAATGCATGAAAGAAAAGCAAATAGGTAAAATAGTTGTAAGGAACCAAGATGGATACAGACAATCTGATATTAACATTCATGACAGCAAACTATCTTGGTATTGGAATAACATTAGACACACTAGCCAGTGAACAGAAAAGAGCTCTTAGAAATAAATCCTCATGTATAGTATCTACGACATTTGACAAAATTATCAAGATGACACATGGGATACAATATAATCTGTTCAGTTGGAGAGACTCATATAGCAGTAAGAATGAAGATCATTGTCAGGCCTCCAGTATGAAATCTCTCCTGCAGGATCTTGTTTTAAGTAGTGGGTCCTCAGCTTATGACTGGTTTGAATGTTCTGGGCCCTTTAAGTATTGGGGTCTTACAATCAAATTTATCTCACCGATAGGAAGGTTTATAAAGACTTTACCTTTTGATTCTAGCCTATGCTCTCATCTGCTTCCTTTATTCTATCATCTACTCAAGTTGGACTTGCTTGCCCTGAGGAAATAAGAAGAGATCCCTTAAAACCGTGGGCCAAACAGAATTGTAAGTCAGTGCTGGGAGTGAAGTCCGTCCTGTGATAAACTGGACCAGATGAACAACAGGCTTAGAACAAGTCGGCAGGAAGTATGTAGAGAAGTTTGAAGATTCAACCTATATAAGCTGCTGAAAGCTGCAAGCACAGCTTAATAGCCAAATATGGTGAAATACTGGAATTCATGCATGTGAATAAAATGTGAACACTGGAAACTGTTGTCATTGGATTTCAGATGGAAACACAGGACTTTACTGTGTACTGGCTGTGCATGTTATATTTAGGAAAAGAATGAACGTTTAACCCTGCCCTGAAAATCTAAATAATTTTCAAGTTCAAACATAATTGCATAATCTATGGAGCAGAAGAAATTCAAGGTACTTAAAAGGTGGCATGTTGATTATTGACACTCTATCCAGGTATACTATGAGTATTTTAGGCAAAGTCAGGAGAGAAGGATTTTTAAAATGTATAGTTCAGTAATGACCTATAAATATGTTTAAAGTTGTGGACACATAAAAGCTGCAATAAAATAAAATAAAACCCATCCTTTATGATAGAGATTTATGCCATTAAACAGAAAGAACACAATTTGAATTTGAATATAGTCAAGGAGCTTGAGGGTGAGAACCCCCTTAGTGAGGGTCTCAGGAAGTATAATTATGAATGCATTTGAAAAATACTGTTAAAAAGTAATAGTTGGGCCCGCACCCACCATTATAGACTGGATCACACAGTCTCGCGGTCAGTCTCAGGAGGAACCTGGTGCCATTTTCACTGAACTGCACCCTGCGAGCTCACACTGCACCCGGGTTCTGCATCAAACCTCGGATGTGCTGCAGGCTCAGACCGATCATCGAAACCACCCCAGACTTTGTGGATTGGGGGACCTTTTGGAACAGGAGGACATCACAATTTTGAACATTTATGCCCCAAATACAAGACCACCTACATATGTAAATCAAACAATATTAAAACTGAAATCACACATTAATCCCAACACCCTAATAGTGGGAGACTTCAACACTCCACTCTCTCCAAGGGACAGATCATCTGGTCAGAAGCAAAACAGAGAAACAAGGGCACTCACAGACACACTATATGAAATGGACCTAATAGATGTATACAGGACCTTTCATCCTAGATCAAAAGAGTATACCTTCTTTTCAGCACCTCATGGAACCTTCTCCAAAATAGACCATATAGTTGGTCACAAAGCAAGCCTCAGCAGATACAGGAAGATTGAAATAATCCCTTGTATCCTCTC
>JAQQSO010006997.1:0-10932 GCA_028658305.1 Pachyuromys duprasi | reverse complement strand
GTTCTCATGCTTTGTACCATTTCCTTCAACTGATTGACTGTGTCTCCTATTTTGGTTGTTTCCTCTCTGTTTATCTTTGATTGTTCCTCTATGTGGGCAGTTAATTTCTTCTCCATTTCTTTGAGGGCCTTGTTCATTTCCTCTTTTTGTCTCTCTCTTTTTTTTTCTTTTTGTCTCTCTTTTTGTTCCTCCAATATCTGCATAATCAAAGCTTTAATATAATTTTCCTGTGTCTCCGCTGAATTAAAATCTCCACTGCTTTTGGGTGTTTCTGGTGCGGCCATGGTGTCCTGATTTTTGTTGGGTGAGTTCTTTCGCCGATTTCTGGGCATTTGTTTATATATAATCAAGGAGCTGTTTGTGCTTTAAGGCTGAGCTTCAGTCTGGAACTGTCAATCTCTTGTGTCAGGAGTATTCTTCCAGAAGATCAGGGATTTCCAGTGGTTTGTTATTGTGTGTTGTTGTCACAGTTGAACTTTGTTGTGAGCTCTGTGTGCCCGGCTTCTTGCTCTGTGGTAGAAGCTGTGAGCACTGCAGGCTGGTCACCCCACTGGTCTGGAGGTTTAGCTCCTCAGTCTTTTGGGATGTCAGCTGGGGGCTTTGCACTCTGCCCTGGGCTTGCTGCTAAGGGCTCTCCTCTGGACTGGAGACTTGGTGCCCCCTTCTGGGCCTGGGCTGTGAACCACGGTCTGAGAAGATATTTGGGGCACACACAGTGGGTCTGGTTTGGTTGCAGGCATTGCCAAGCCGTGTGTACCCGCTGTATGTAGGACTGTTTGAAGTGGTGCCAGAGGCCTTCTCCAGCCCGTGGACACACACACGGCCCAAGGTGGTTGCTAGTGCCCCGAGCAGTGTGCGACTGCAGTGTGAAGTCTGGTCAAAATGTTTCCCCAGTCCCTCTCAGTCTGAGGTGATTCCAGTGGCAATTGGAGTGCGCCTGCCGTACACCCGCTGGTTGAAGCAGAACCTGCGTCCTTTCCAGACTGGCCCGCGGACTCACACAGGGACTGAGGTTTTTGCTGGCGGCCCTGAGCAGAGTGAGCCTGTAGTGTGCAGTCTGGTCAAAACGGTCCCCAGTCCCTCTCAGTCTGAGGTGGTTCCAGCGGCGATCGGAGTACACCTGCTGTACACCCGCTGGGTGAAGCAGATCCCTAAACCTTCCCAGACTGGCCTGCGTAATCACACACTGACTGAGGTTTTTGTTGGCGGATTTGAGCAGCGTGGGCCCGCAGTGTGCACGTCAGACAAAACGGTGCCCAGGTCGTCCTCAGTCTGCCCCAGAGACTATGTGGTCCGGTTTAGTATGGCGGCTGCTGGTGCCCTGCACAGCTACTAGCTCCGATCAGAGCTGTGCTCCTCCGGTCACCCGGAGATTTTTCCAGGGAATAACTGGGTGTCCCTAGGGTTTTCCCACTTGATTTTCTCACTGTAGGAGTTCCGCTCACCTGGCAATCACAAATGCTGGCGTTTTAGGTCCCAGAGTTCAGTCTCCTAGTCGCTGCGTTGTTTCTGCTGACCTAGTCCTCAGACACAGTGTCCTCTCGTGGCAGCCATCTTGGATCGATCAAAATAGTTTTTTTTTTATTCTCTCTAGATCTCTCCTTTTATGGATACTTATTTTATTATTTAAACTCTGTATTTCCTTTCATGACAGTCTGTGTTTTGTTTCTGCATTCAGCTCAGCCCTCAAAGCTAACTCTGTCCCACAGGTCAGTGCAGCACTCTGCCTGATCCTAGCTAACACATCCTGCCTGCTGGAACAGCAGCCCAGCCTCGTAGGCTGGACTGTATTGGCCTTGGACTGTCCTCCCTCTCTAGCATGCTTTTAACTGTGCTGTGCATGGTAGAAGCCACAGTTACTGTGCCCTGAACATCTGGTAGAAGAACCATCTTATCTAAGCATGCAGGAGCTCCAGAACACCTGCCTTCCACTCTGGTCCTCTCTGCACTTTTACTGCAGGCCAGCCAGACTCTGTGCAGTTTCACTGGCTTGTGTGGCCAGCCATGCTTTAGATGTGCCACTTACAGAGTAACCTGCATGCTGTAACTGATGAGCATGCTAGGAAACCATGTCTGTTCCCAGGGAATGCTTGTTTGTGCTTTCGAACAGGGACTTTTCTCAGACCTTAAGCTTGGGTTCTAGCCACCAATCTAGATGCCATTGGTAACTGTGATTCTTCTGCTATGACTCTAAAACTGTATTGTTTATGAATAATTGCTTAGGCCTTAAGTGTTGCCTCATTCCCTGAGTAGTTCATAACTTATTTCACCCATTTATTCTATTCTATGTGTGCCAGATTGCTGGTTACTTCTCCTCAGGTTCATTCATCCTTCCTCAGAGTTCTGAGTGAATCTCCTGCCCCTGACTCTCTCCCAGAGTTCATCTCTTTCTCCTGTAATTCCAACCTCCTATTACCTACCTCCGCTGATAGGGAACCAGATTTTTATTGACAGGTGATGTTTCTATACAATACCCAAGAGATTCTTTCTACACAGAACTGACTAGAACTCAAAGATCTGTATGCCTCTGACTCTTGAGTGCTGAGATTAATGGCATTTACTACCACTCCTGTACAATTTTCTTTACTTGAAACTTGCTCTCTACCAGGCTGTATTGAACTCAGAGATCTGCTTGCCACTGTCTCCTGGTAATAAAGGCGTATCTGTATTCCAGCCAGAGAAGCTATGTTGCTGGGTTACAATTCTTCTATACTTCCTTGCCGGTGTGAAATGAGTATGTTTCTTCTAGCATACTTCTGTTTCACACTGGGACTGAAGGAGCTGTAAGTAACCATGGACTGAAGCCAGTGATGAGGATTTAGGAAAAATAATATTTCTTCCTTTACCTTCTCACAGATTATGTCACAGCAACGGAAATAAGGCTAACACACACACTGTCCAAAAACATGGTGGGTACACACACACTGTCCAAAAACATGGTGGGTACGCACGATTACTGAGAGAGCCAAGCAAAATTTCTCTCAATGTACTATGTTTCCTTCAAATCTCTCTCTCTTTTTCTCTTTGGTTTTTCAAGTCATGATTTCTCTATGTAGCCTTGGCTGACCTAGACTCACTTTGTAGACCAGACTGACCTCAAATTCATAGAGGTCTGCCTACCTCTGCCTCCCTGAGTGCTGGAATTACAGGCATGCACCACCATGCCCATCTTCTTCAAATCTCTGATGTGATTACTGATAGGTGTTTGATATATAATAATTTATTATGGCAATTTCAATGTAATCTATGTTATATGTTTTACCTTTTTATTAAAAAGTTAGCTAATATCAATGAATAAGCCTGAAAAAATTGTCAACATGTCTTGAATACTAATTTTTTTCTTCTTGCCCTTTGTTCAGATGCCAATTCCAGAAGTTCCTTAAAACCTTGTGACTTTAATGAAAGTATCTTCATTCTTTGCTTGTCTTGAATTTTTATACCTAGAACACACACAACAAAAACGATAAATGTGAAAACATAACGGATAATTGTAGAGAAAAGGATATACCATGTGTGTCTTTCTGCTCCTGGGATAGCTCACTCAAGATGATCCTTTCCAGTTCCCACCATTTGCTGGGAGAAAGACACACATGGTATATACCCACTCATATAGACATATAATATAGGATAAACCTACTAAAATCTGTACACCTAAAGAAAGTAATTAAGAGGGAGGACTCTTGCTAATATGCCCAATCCCTATCCAGAAATGCAAACAGGATAGACATCAGAAGAAATAAAAAACAGGGAACAAGTCAGGAGCCTGCCACAGAGGGCCTCTGAAAGGCTCTGCCCTGCAGACTATCAAAGCAAACGCTGAGACTTATGGCCAACCTTTGGGCTGAGTGCAGGGAATCTTATGAAAGAAGTGGGAAATAGTAAGATCTGGAGAGGATAGAAACTCCACAAGGAGAGCAACAGAACCAAAAAATCTAAGCTCAGGGGTCTTTCCTGAGACTAATACTCCAACCAAGTACCATGCATGCAGATAACCTAGGACCCTTGCACAAATGTAGCCCATAGCAGTTCAGTGTCCAAGTGGGTTCCATAGTAATCTTGAAGAGGGACTCTCTGACATGAACTGATTGGCCTGCTCTTTAATCACCTCCCTCTGAGGGAGGAGCAACCTTACCAGGCCACAGAGGAAGAAAATACAGCCACTTCTGATAAGACCTAATAGACTAGGATCAGAAAGAAGGAAAAGAAGACCTTCCCCTGTCAGTGGACTTGTGCGGGACACTTGTGCAGTGGACTTATGCAGAAAGGGGAAGAAGAGAGGGATTGGGACAGGAGGAGGGAGGGCACTACACAAGGGATACAAAATGAATAAAGTGTAATTAATAACGAGTTTAAAAAACAAACAAAAAATTTGTATTCATTAGAAAATTATCAATATATTCCAGGTTTATAAGTAGGAATATTATATAAAATTAAATAAAAATTTCCTTGGAAATAAACAAAAAATATGTATAGAAAAGGAAGTAGACAATATGATTTTCAGAGAATGCTCCCCATTCACCCATCACCTTTGTAACAATAACTAATTCCAGACATTTTGAGTAAATATTCTAAAATAAATTTCCTACTAAATTTTGTGAGTCAGCTTTGGGACTTTTTATGTTGGTTACAATGGGATCATATACTGGGATCTGGAAGAAAGTATTTGAAGCACAGAAAAACATTAAACTTGATTCTATTCATGCCCTTGTTATGATCCTTTTATTGATGTGTCCTTTCTTCTCTACCATGAACACTTTCATTTCTAGAGAAACCAAGATGATCTGAATGTCACAACGAATGGAAAAGTGCCTCCCTTAGATGCACTGTCCTCTATGGCAGGTCCTTTAGTCTTTTATGCTATTTCCCCTAAGTTATTCAGGGACCATTGCACACTCAAGTATGTAGAGATTATCAGTTTCAGACAGCTTATCACATTTACTAAGCTCAATGGTAACTAGGTCTGAGGAATAAAATGATATTTATATTTTTCATACTTATATGCTTAAGGTATATTACAATATGTATCATATATATGTTTATATATACCAGAAGTAGCATATACCTGATATTTGATATATAGAATATATCAGATACATATATGTATGTATACATATATATATATATATATATATGAATGGTATGTATCAGATATATCAGAAAGGAGAGAAGACCAATGAATTTGTCCTAGCACAGATTGGGCTTAGGTAGACTTTATTAACTAAAGAATTTCCAAGAACATCAGAATCCACAGTATATACTGATTAACAAATGCCCCATTCAAAGATGATGACCACAATGAACATAAACGTAAATGTTAGCTTATCTAGGAGATACTCTCTCCATTCAAAGGTAGTGACCATACTGAAATAAACCCAACTTATCCCTCAGCACAGTCCTTTGGCAAACAACCCCACTAAAGGACAGGGAGAGGTTTTACTCACTCATTTCCCATATCTTGAATGGATTCAGGAAGAGGTCGATTCTTAGTTTCAGGAAGGAAAAACACAACAAAGGCAGATGAAATGGAACAGCCTCCATAGGCGATCCAAGGCAAGAAAGTAGAGTATGTTACTAGCATCATAACCAGAGGAGCCAAGAATAACCCAGTATTACCAATCACTCCAATGGTTCCTAAAGCTGTTGCCCTTGGAGCAAGAACACAATCCACAAAAATTCTAGTAAAGACACGTACTTGAAACATGTGACTTAGGATCATATGTTAATTCTGGGAGTCAGAAACCAGTATGATTAAACTTAAAGATCTTGATGACTTACTTTTACTTCTCAAATTTGTTTCATTTGGTAATATTTTTTCATCAGTTTTATGATATAAAGATACTTGTTTGCCAAACATAATGAGCCAGAGAGAGTAATGCTGTATTTTTTTACCTTAAATGTAAATCTTATATTTTACCTTTGTGTGTGCACATATGTTGGTTATTAATATAGGCTCTGAAACTTGGAAGGGATTATTAAAAAAGAAAGAACAGGTCTCAAGAGGAATAATAGTTTGAGTGTAAATGTGATGTGAAAAGTAAAAGGGGTTTACTGAGCAGTGGAAATGGACCAGCAGGGATGGCAAGTTGGATCAATAGAAGGAGTCTCTGTGATAATGTGATCATGTACCTAATTACATTGTATGCGAATTTAAAAACCTGTCTCCTCATCTCCTTTCCCTCAAAAAATGGGGTATGAGAATTCAGTTGGAAAGAAGAATATACTAAGTGGAAATAATAAGATGATCAGAAAGAATAATGAAAATGAATATGATAAAAATATATTCCATACCTGCATGAAATTGCCTCAAATATAAAAAAGGTAAAGAAATTTTGAGCATGCTGCTTTTTATGGATTCAGTGGTTCCAAACGTTTACATGAGATGCTAAAAAGCAGGCCTTTCCTATACTTAACTGTCTGAACACAAAGTAAAATTTCAGCATACAATAGCTATACATTGTTATTTCAACTGATTGTATACATAACTACACAGCCTTTATTTTTCTTCCTTACGTTATATAAAATGAACAGAGAAATCTATTCTATGCCTGACTTGAAGCTTGTACCTTAATGTGGTGGGGAGTAGCTCATTTGCATGTAGACGCAAAGCACCAACACACACAGAAGAAACTGCTCCTGCCACTGTGGCCATAATAATATGCAGGGTCTGCATTTCTGAAGATTGAAGACCAAAGACAGTGCTTAGTTCATCTTGTCCAGAGTAACTTGTAGTCCTCAATTTCCAAACAAAGAAACCATCATCAGAGGTGTGTGCATGTGTAAAATACAAATGGGAGAAACTACACAAAGGGAAAATTCTTCAATGGCTACTAAGTTGAGAAAAGTAAAATATTTGTTCATGTTGGTGAATCAAAGTTTTTGATTCATTCATGTAGAAAATCAAAGCTTTTGAACAACTCTTTTCATTACTTCAAGTGTCAGAAAGTGGTATGTCCAGGGGTAGTTCACGTTCCTCTTTCCTCTTTAGGGTCTCATTGATCCTTCTGGCAGAATATGAGACTGTCATGGGAAAAACCATGGGGGAATCTAAATGCTTTCAGAATCTTAGGTAAGTGCAATCTATGGTAAATACGAGTTAATACAAAAAGTGTCATGTAAAAACTAGAGCACTATATTGCTGGGGAATCTGGAATAATTTGGAATCTACCTCAGGACTCAATAATAAGGATTTCTGCCAGTACAATGTCATACTCTCTAAGTAACATTCAAAGAAAGTTTCTTAGAACTGTTTTCCAACTTCATTTTAATAGGGGAACCCTCCTCCACTGCTGGTGGGAATTTAAACTTATACAACCACTTTGGAAATCAATCTGGCACTATCTCAGACAATTAGGAATAGCACTTCCTCAAGATCCAGCCATACCACTCCTAAGCATATATCCAAAAGACGCTCAAGTATACAGCAAGGACATATGCTCAACCATGTTTATAGCAGCTTTATTTGTAATAACCAGAGTCTGGAAACAGTCAAGATGCCCCTCAGTTGAGGAATGGAATGGATACAGAAATTGTGGTACATCTGCACAATGGAATATTACTCAGGGACAAAAAAAAAAAAAGGAAATCATGAAATTTGCAGGTAAAACGGTGGGAACTGGAAAAGATCATCCTGAGTGAGGTATCCCAGAAGCAGAAAGACACACAGGGTATATACTCATTCATAAGTGGATATTAGACATATAATATAGGATAAATATAAAAATTTCAAACATTGGAATGCACCCTGAGTTAAGTGGTTACATGAATAAAAAATGATTTCAATAAGCTCATATATTTGAATGCTTAGTCACCACAGAGTGGAACTCTTCAAAAAAACATTAGGAGTATTATCAGGAGTGGTTTTTGGTGGAAGAAGTGTGTCACAGTGGGTGGGAACTGAGGTGTCAAAAGCCCATGCCAGAACCAGTCTCTCTCTCTCTCTCTCTCTCTCTCTCTCTCTCTCTCTCTCTCTCTCTCTCTCTCTCTCTCTCTCTCTCTCTCTCTCTCTCTCTCTCTCTCTCAATCCTCTCTCTGCCTATGAATCAGGATGAAGCTCTTAGCTACCTCTCCAGCACCATACTTGCCTCTTTTCATGCTCCCTGCCATCATGCTTCCTACCATAACAATTGGACCAAACCTCTGCAACTTCAAGTAAACACCCATTTAAATACTTTTTCTCATAAGGGTTGCCTTGGTTGGGATGGTATCTCTTCACGGCAATAAACAGTCACTCAGACAAGTACTTGCAGCAGAGACTTGGGTGACCATGTTTTTTACAAGCCTGACTATGCTGTTGATTGAAAGAATACTGAAACATTTGGGACTTAGACTAGAAGAGTGGTTGTATTCTTTAAGTGGGCCTTAGTAAGCCATACTAACAGGAAAATGGATGAGAGTGCTAAGGGTAATTTGAATTGTGGGGGCCTAGGTCAATGGGTTTCAGAGGGGAAGAATCCTAGTAACTGGCCTAGAGATCATTACAATGATTTGGAGCAAAGAATATTGCTGTTTTTTGCCCCTGTCCGAAAGATAGATAGATAGATAGATAGATAGATAGATAGATAGATAGATAGATAGATAGATAGATAGATAGATAGATACATACATACATACATACATACATACATACATACATACATACATACATAGATACATACATAGATACATACATAGATACATAGATACATAGATACATAGATGCATAGATAGATACATAGATAGATACATAAATAGATACATAGATAGATATCTGCTTCAGGCTAAATAGTTTTGCATTAATGACTTTGACAGATGATATTATAATACAGCCAAATATTGACTGTGTCATGTGGTTATTGGTTGTCACTCTTACACAGGCCTACATGAAAAGGAGAAAGGAAAAATGCAAAATGTACAGCTTGAGGAGAAAATGAGCACCAGGAATTATAATGAAATAGTCCAGAGCTCAAAGAGATAAAAAGTTTAAAGAACAATCTAGTGCTGGATGGAATAAATGGAGTAGTAAACTCAGGGAAAGACCTCATCCAGCTAAGCTTCCAACATTTCAAAAAGAATTAGAGAAAATCTTAAGTTGTAAAGAACACCATCACCCAAAGAAAATTGGTGCAAATGTAATTGACCAAGGACCAGCACCTCAAACAGCCAAACTTGGCAGCTTCAGCCACTTGGATCTAGACTAAGAGTCAAGGGTATAAGAATGGGGTTGTGGAGTCTTCCTCCATGACTGAGAAAAGCACCTGAGTCCAAGTCAGGAGTTTCCCTGCATGGAGACCAAGAGAGATCATTGCCTGAAGCTTTGAAGGGGAATCTTGGATTCATCTGAGGCTGAAGATGACAGAGTCATGAGATACATGCCAAAGGGAGCTGTAGAACAATAAGGGAACCAACCCAATAGAGACGTGTGAGATACACGCTAATGGGAGCTGTTGAACAACAGTGGAAGTAGCCCAAAAAAGGGATGTGTGTTGAAACCAGCAAGGATGAAAGGAGTTGGAGGTGAGAAGAATGTTTGAGATCAGACATGGAGATGCAGAATTTGGAGTTTTCCCTGCTCGTTTTCACTTGCTTTGGGCCCGTAGCTTCTCGCTATGCTCCATTTTTTTAACCTTTTGGAATAGTAATCTGTAGTCTGTGCCATTGTGTGTTGGATATATGTCATCCTGCTTTTTTCTCTTTGAATTTATAAAAGGTTACAGTTAGAGATTACCAGGAAAAAAAATTTAAAAATAAAAAAAGAGAGATTGCCAGGAGTCTCAGAAGAGATTTGAACTTTGGACATTTAAACAGTTTGGGGACAGTGATAAAACTTTGGAACTTATGAGGTTGGACAAAATGCTTTTTTTTTGCTTTATGATATGGGTACAAGCCTATGGGGGCAAGGGATTGGAAAGTAGTGGTTTGAATTAGAATGACCCCTCATAGACTCATAGATTTGAAAGCTTACTCACCAGGGAGTGACATTATTGGAAAAGAATAGAATAATAAGTAGGTATAGTTTGTTGAAGAAAATATATCACAGGGTAAACCTTGAGGTGTCAAAGGCCCATACTATTTCCTGTCTCTCTCTTGGCCTATGAATCAGGTTGTAGCTCTTAGCTACTTTTCCAGATCTCTACTTGCCTATGACCATGCTCCTTGTCATGACGATAATGAACTAAACCACTGAAACTGTAAGAAAATCCCAATTAAGTGCTTCCTTTAATGAGAATTTTCTGGATCATGGCATTTCTTCACAAAAATAAAACAGTGACTAAGACAAAGGGAGTGAGACACTGATACTAGTTCTGGTGTTCAAGGGATGTGGAACCCACCATCATTGAATTAAAAAAAATACCTTACAATCCTGCATTTCACCAAAGCTCATTAATCACATGGATATCAGCACTCATTACCTGTATTCATTTAATTTAGTGAACTCAGTCTTGAGAATCTTAATGTTCAATCCATTTATACTTATGGCACATCTCCTATATTTCAACACAACTAGCAATATTTTCTTGAAAAACAACCTATTTGTGATGATGTATACCATTGGTCAGACCAAGTAACATTTTTTATGTAATCTTAAGAGCAGAATTATAAGGCCTAATATCGTACAAGGCTAGAATAAAAAATTTTAATGACCAAAAGGGAATAATTATAGTAGAAATAAATGACACCAGATCCAGACAGTTATTATTAACTATAATAAACATTCACTACTATTTTTTTCTTTTTTTCATCCAGCACCTTAATGGAGCATGTCATGGTGACCATTTCCATCATGGTCACCAGAAATCATTTGATTAATGCTCTAGTATGTTGTCTCCTCCACTCAATGTCCATCCCATTTGTTCATTCAAACAAGCATTGATCATACCAACCTGGGTCCTCCTTCTTGTATATCCTCTCTAGGTGTGTAGATTTCAGCTTGAACTTCCTATCCTATAGGTTTAT
>JAQQSO010006996.1:0-10932 GCA_028658305.1 Pachyuromys duprasi | reverse complement strand
GTTTGTTTCCTCTCTATATGACTTTAATTGTTCCCCTATGTGGGCAGTTAAACTTTTCTAAATTTCTTTGAGGGCCTTGTTCCTTTCCTCTTTTTTTCCTCTAATATC
This sequence comes from Pachyuromys duprasi, assembly GCA_028658305.1. Classification (NCBI taxonomy): domain Eukaryota; kingdom Metazoa; phylum Chordata; class Mammalia; order Rodentia; family Muridae; genus Pachyuromys; species Pachyuromys duprasi. The sequence continues at coordinate 10,824 of JAQQSO010006996.1, read as the reverse complement.
TGCATAATCATAGCTTTAACATAGTTTTCCTGTGTCTCCTCTGAATCTAAATATCCATTGCTTTTGGGTATTTCTCGTGGGGTCATGATGTCCTGATTTTTGTTGGGTGAGTTCTTATGTCAACCTTTGACCATTTGTTTATATATAGTCAAGGAGCTGTTTGTGCTTTGAGGCTGATCTTCAGACTGGAACTGTCACTCTCTGGTGTCTGGAGTAGTCTTCGAGAAGATCAGGGAGTTCCAGTGGTTTGAGAGTGTGTTGTTGTCTCAGTTTAGCTCTGTTGTGGGTTCTGTGTGCCCGGCTCCATGCTCTGGACTAGAAGCTGTGCACACCGCAGGTTGGTCGCCTCTCTAGTCTGGAGCCTTGGCTCTTCACTCTGTGTCTGAGGCTAAGTGTCCCAGTTTGAGATGTCAGCTGGGGGGCGCTGCTCTGGTCTGGAGTCTCCACACTCTGGCCTGGGCTTGCTGCTAAGAGCTGGTTTGGAGACTTGGCACCTCCTTCTTCTGGGCCAGGGGCTGTACACTACGGTCTGAGATGGTATCTGGGGAAATCTCAGTCTGGCCCAGAGGCTGTGTGACCCAGTCCTGGGTAGCGGCTAGGGGTGCCTAGGGGTGTGGGCCCGCCCGATGCAGCCCACGGTATCGGGGGTGGGGGGTGGGGTTTCAGTCTGGCCCAGATACTGTGTGACCAAGTCCGCGGTGGGGGCTGTTGGGGCTGAGGGGTGTGAGCCCACCCGGTGCAGCCCAGGGTATCTGGGGAAATCTCAGCCTGTCCTGGATACTGTGTAACCCAGTCCAGAATGGCGGCTGTAGGCACCCAGTGCAGTGGTGAGTTCAGATCAGGGCTGTGCACAGCCAGTCACCAGGAGTTTTTTCTGGGGAAGAGCTGGATGTCCCTAGGACTTTTCCATTTGATTTCCTCACCATAGGGATTCCACTCACCTGGCAATCGCAAATGCTGGTGTTTTAGGTCCCAGATTTCAGTCTCCTGGTCACTATGCCAACACTGCTGTCCTGCTCCTCGGACAAAGTGTCCTCCTGGGGCAGCCATCTTGGATCTCCCCCCATGTTTGTGTTTTAAATTATTTTTTAAATTCTTGTTTTATAAAAATGTATTCACTTTACATCTTTGTTGCAGTTTCCTCCTCCTTTCCCTCTAGTCCCCACTCACACATCTCTCCCCCTCCCCAGAAACAATCCTTGACACTATTAATGTTACTCTGCTATGCTTGTAGACAGGAACCCAGCATAACCCTTCTGAGCGTCTTCACCCAGCACCTAATGGAAACAGATGCAGAAACACACAGCCAAACATTAGGCAGAACTCAGGGAGTCATAAGGAAGAGCTGGGCAGAATTATTGAGGGAGCTGAAGGGGTCAAGGACTCCAGAAGAAGACTTACAGAGTCAACTAACCTGCACCCTTGCAGGCTCACAGAGCCCTTCATGTTTTCAAGGACCAGTATAGTGACACATGATTTTGAATGATCAAAACAATTACCAGGACCTTCAAGGAAGCAACTAAGATAAACTGGTATTAAAAAGCAAGATCCTGATCCAAGAGCATTAATTTTCTCATTCATAGTCATTAAAGATGCCAATTGTCCAAGAGAGGTCTGTGACTTCTCTAACTGTGTGTTCTTTCTCTCACTGAAGAAATACCGTTGATATCATAGTTAAAAGATAAAGACTCCCCTTCCCCCATTCTGTAGGCTGTCTCTTTGCTTGAGTGATGATGTTCTTTCTGAAGAAGTATTTTACTTTCATGAGAATTGCTGGCTTTAGTGCCTGTGCTAGCCAGGGTCCTGTTCAGAAAATCTTTTCCTGTGTCAGTGAGTTCTGGTCTACTTCTCTGGTATTAGACTCAGGGCATCTGGCTTCACGTTGACATTCTTGACCTATTTGGAGTTGCATTTTGTGCATGGTGATAAATATGGATCTATTTGCACTCATCTAGTTTGACCAGCATCATTTGTTGAAGATGCTTTCTTCTCTTTAGTATGGAGTTTTGACTTTTTCTCAAAAACAATCAAAAATAACCCCCAAAACAAAACAAAAGAGACAAACAAGCAGACAAGAACAAACAAACAAAACACCACCCAGGTATTTGTAAATGTATAGCATTATAGAGTTTGGTTCTTATATTTTACTTCACTGTGGGTTGACTCTATAGATTGTTATGGTAAAATGGCCATTTTCACAATATTAAATCTTCCAATCTCTGAGCATGAGAGATAGTTCAATCTTTTTGTGTCTTCCTTAATTTATTTTTTCAGTGTCTTACAGTTTTTATTATATAAGTCTTTCAATTGCTTACTCAGATTTATTCCAAGACTTTGTTTTGAAGTTATTGTGGAAGGTCTTGTACAAATGTCTGAATAAGTTTTTAAATAATTGATCAACACCTTTAATCATTAAAGAAATATGAGCTAGAATTACTTTGAGATTACATTTTACCCCAATCAGAATAGTCAAGATTGTTTAAGAACAATGATTAATAAAACAAGTGCTGGTGAGGACTGGTCAGTGTTAACATTTATTCATTGTTGGTTAACGTGCAAGCTGGTACAGTCATGGGCATACACCCAAAGGACTCTATAGCTGACTACAGAGATATTTCTTTACCCATGATCATTGTTGTTCAATTCATAAATACCAGAAATTAGAAACAGCTTGGATATTCATCAACTGATGAATCAATAATGAAAATGTACATTTATACAGTGGAATATTATTCATCTATTAAAATAAATAAAATTACACAGACTTTAGGCAAATGGAGAGAGTCAAAAACAATCATCCCAGGTAGGGTAACTCAGAACCAAAAGGACAATCATTACATCTTCTCTAAATTATGCACATCAGATTTAAGTTTCATATTTTCATTCAGAATACCTGCAGACTTAAATAGGTAGTAAAAGACTGGAATGGGAAGGTAATCTTCCAAAGAAAGGAAAATAGTATTTGGTGTGTAAAGAGATAAACGGGGAAATTAGAAAAGAAATATGAAAGGTGAAGTGGGGGCAAGATAAGGAAGGGACAGTTAACACCAAATGCCTTTTGAAAATCTGTACCGAAACTTACTACTACGAAAGCTTCCTAAAGTATATACATAATAAGATATTTAAATGTAGTCATCCCATAATGCAAAAAACAAAGTGGCCCAACTAGACATCATATGGTACCAAATAAAAGACAAGGATCAAGAAGTAGATTGCATGTTTTTGCTGTTGTTGGCCAAAGGGATACTATAGACAACCTCCATATGAAATATAACAGGTGATTTCTAATGCTGTTGGTTACCTTCTACAATATGACAATAAGATCCTATCGTGGAAGACATCAATTACTTATGTCATCAAACATGGAGACATTGAGCAGGTACTTATACAAGTTTTTCTCTACTGACTAGCATTTATAGTGCTGGAAGGTACTATACATGTTAACAAAGCAGAAAAGTATCATCAATCTCACCTACTTACAAACACTACGAGGTACAATAGAAACTTGTCTGCAAAATATGCCCACTGGTAAAAGAGTAGCACAGGTGTTATGGAGCTAAACACAACTTTATAAAAATTGTGTTTAAGGCATGTTACACATGATAGAACCCATACTTGAAACTGTTAATAAGGCCAAGAATCTGAGACTAGATTGTATGTGGGCCTTAGGGGAAAACCCACTACAATTACAATAAGTGAACGTAGCAACAAGTCCAAATGACTTAATGCTACTCCCATAAATTAGAGCATCACTCAGCCCACAGAGAAGCTTATTGCAATAGATGATAATTAACACAGAGCCCCACAATTAGAGAGTGTGCAGAGAGTTTAGAGCGTGAGAAACACTGGAACATTTATTTCTAAATTGAAGGTCATTATTACAACCTTCCCCTCAAGGTTCAAATAAATCTATGCACAAGAGGAGGTGGAAAGATAGTAACAGCCAATGGTAATGGATAATTCCAAGGAAACAGAGTTTTCCAGACACAACAGGGATGGTGCATATATGAACTCATGGAGACTGTTACAATATGCACAAGTATAAGCCAGACAAAAATCAGAGAAGGGAAAATGGGTGCAAAATTTCACACTTATCTAGGAAATGTTTTTAATCGCTAGCTCTTTTTTGTTTGTTTGTTTTGTTTTGAGACTTGGCTGTCCTGGAATTCACTACATAGACCAGTCTGACCTCATAGTCACAGGGATCCACGTGCTTCTGCCTCCTGAGTACTGGGATAAAATATGTGGGCCACTTTCACCAGGCACAATTGATAGCTCTTAGGATAGGGAAAATTACTTTTCTTCAGTGGAATAGCACTGTATTGAATTCACAATTCAGTACTAGCCTCATGGCCAGAAGTACTTGGCCAGCACAAAAGGTCTGTGTGTGTGTGTTTGTCTTTTGTTTTGTTTTGTAGGACCCTATGTTCAGCAGTAGATGGTCAACCTAGAACAATCTTAATGGTGTTTTTGTCTCATATTGCTTTGTTTTGGCATTTTTTGTCATACTGATGTTTTGCTTGTATATTATGATTTCCAATTTTGTGTTTCTTTGTCTGTGTGTTTCTTGTGATTTTTCTTCATAGCCTTAATTTCCCATCCCTCCCCCAATTTTTTCCTTTTTTACTTGTTTGTTTTCTAAAAAGAATGTAAAAAAGAAGTGGGGGAGTGGGTAGGATCTAGGAAGTGTTGGGAGAGAAAAGCCATGATCAGAATATGTTGTATGAAAATGAGAGAGAGAAAGAGAGAGGGAGAGAGAGAGAGAGAGAGAGAGAGAGCAGAATATTGGGAAGGGCGGGAGTAGGACAGACCTAGAAAGAACTGGGGAGTGGAAAGATTATGATCAAAACATTTTGTACGAAAATTTTTTATAAATATGTCATTTCCAGTAAGAAAAAAACAAAAACAAAACAAAACAAAAATCAACCCAAAACCTCAAGGAGCTAAGGCTGAAGGAAGTATAAGAAATCAGATCTCCAAAGATGGTGGCATTTCTGCTACCAACATTTGAAAATTTAAGTCTTAGAATATTCTTCAATTCCCCATAAAAGCCTTTGCATTTTCTCTGTTGGTAATGGACAACAATCGCATTCAGCAGCAACGCTTGTGTGCTCATGAACTGCCTTGAGAGAAACAGTTTTTGTGTTCAGGTCTGCGGGTGACTGACATCAGGCATGACCTCACTACTGACAGTCCCAATAGGATAATTCTATCCCGTGCCTAATACATCAATCCCCAACTTCATATGTGATACTCCCACAGTAACAGGGATCCATTCCTTACATCAGCTCCAGTACAAAGGTTACTTTGCGGCCAGTGCTTATACAAGCAGTTTATCAACTCAGGGTTGCAAAGAATCCATTGCAAGTGGAAACAGTAGCTCAGCAACCTCTTTAAATTTACTATTGGATTTATTTCCAATTTCTTTGTAATCTCTTCCTTAGAGCAGTAAATTCTGAGCTCACAGGGCTTTGCATTTAATTCCAGTATTTGGATTGTGAGAGCTTTTAATACCTGCGGACTTGGCTATTGGGGGAGAGAAGTGCATTCCCATTAATCAGAACTGGACTGAGTCATGTTACACAAACCACAGATTTCTACAAGAAAATTAAAAAGCAATATCATTTCAATTCTGCTAAATGTTTTCTTATGATTCCAGAGGAGAAATTGGGACACTCTATATTGTGTCTAGCGATGCTGCCAGAGACACGACAAATGAATGTATAAATAGGAACTGCTCAGAAGAGGGTAGTCATAAATCACTGAGTGAGCCGGAACCCCAGCTTCTTTTTTTGGTGTTGCTTAAAATGTGAAACATTATTGGTGACTTCCAGAAAAACAATTCGATTTTTGTACAGTTACATTAGAAGATTGTGGGAAATAAGGGAGTATAATTTCCCTAGGTGAAACCAAAGGCAAGAAATAAAAATTTCTTGTGACTCTAGGATTATAAAAAACTACATTGAAAAAGTGGAGTGGAATTTGTTAAAGAACAGCAGTAGTTTCTAAAATCCCAAGTTTTCATCTTGAACCTTTATAAATCTGCAATATGGTGATGGGCTGGCTACAGGTCAAAAATACACTGTAATAAATTGGACTGAGGCAGCAGCAGCTAAAATCATGAACTGTTCTGCTGGGGTCCTGCAATTCTTTCATAGTATTCTAGAAAAACTTCCTTCATGTTTTAAAATAAACTGCTTTTTGGCAGTTATAGCTGAAAAATTATTTTGTGAGAGTCTATTTTCTCCATCTTTATCAGCCTCTCACATTCACACACATTGTGTGGTTCGTGTGCTCTTTTAATTTCACCATTATAGGTAGACACTGAAGTCTTTCTCCCAACACATCACTGGGACTTCTTCCTTTGTGACAAATTTGTTTATGGTATGTACTCCTCCTGTTACCCTCTTCTACTTATAAAGATCATCATGACATTAAACTCATTTTCTAATCCAGGTTAAACCTTTCCCTTTTTAGTTCTTTAGTTTAATCATATAGCCAACAACCCTGTAACATGTGAAATAATAGTTTCAGTGATTCTGGTGATTAGAACATGGATATGTTTATGGAAGCATAAATCTCTCTGCAAATTATCCTTTTGGGGTTTGACTCATTCAGAATGAAACAAAGCTCACTAGGAAGTTCTTGCTTAACAATGCTCTTTGGGAAAGGCTCTAGTACAGATGAAAAGATGATGTTTTCACAATGGTGAGAACATCTCTTTCAAATCTAGACTGTTAAGAAGGAGAATGGACATTTTTAGTGATGAGAAACAAAATGGCTAGTCACTATTTATCTGTTAGTCTGTGATAGAAAACGCCAGATGTCAACCAAAACGATTTTATATTTAATATAGGCATTCAGTTCCATCACACTTCCATTGAACTTTTCTCTAAATGCCTTCTTGAGGTAAACTCTCAGCAGTGAAATAATACTGGCAAAAGCCTAGTACACATCTGAAAACGAGGCAGTTATGAGCAGACAACTTTTTGTGTTGTAAATTCTCTTTAAACTGATTGCTTATAGGGGATTAATCAGAGAACTCTGCATGTTGGAATGGGAAGTATACAAGATAGAAGTCTTATATAAGCTAAGCTCCCATAGAGTACCAAGTCTTATTTTCTTGTTAAGAGTTGTGAATTCCTTCAGCAATTGTCCTAGTGTGAATTATACAAGCAACTACCCAACACCGTTCTGAATAAATCTTCCACATTTCTCTTGCTCCTTGATTAAAAGATGATAATAATTCATGCTCTAGCTTGACCACAACATTTTCTTCTCAGTCCTGGGGAAAAACAGAAAACAAAACAAAACAACATCAACCAATCGACCAAATGAACAAACAAACAAACAAAGCTGGAGACTTTAAATAATTTACTAGATTGAAATGCTAGATTAGAGAAAGCTGGCCAAGGTTGGTGGCTAGCGATCTTATGCTTCTGGCCAGAATATTATCAAAGTATCACAGGATTTAATGAGCCAGTGTCTGTTAGTAATCACCTCATCTAGGGTTCTTACTCAATAGACAAATGTGTAGGAGTGTAGGCCCAGAATTTCAATGATTTTTCCCAATGTTGGGGAAGAGATATTCAGCAAGAGAATAGAACTGACACTTAAAAGGAGCCACAATAAACCTACCATTCAGCACAGTGCCTAGGGTACCAGAGGAATCTTAGTTTTTCTGTTAAAAAACGAAAAAACAAAACAAAAGAATGGGTGGTGATCACTTATTGTTCAATGTCTAACTCAGGGCCACAGCCTTTCTGAAAAATCAACTTCAAGTACATCTCTCCCACACTCTCTCCTTCTGAGAAGAGGGATTGATTCTATACAGCATTTAATATAATCTGCCTGAAACGTTCATTTGTGTGCATCTACCTAGCCCTTGATGACTAATGTTTTTTCCCCCATGAACTAGAGTAGATTGACCAGTGGTACTGCCGCATCACAGTACTGAAATACAGGGTGAGGCCTTGTTCAGTGCCATGGAGAAGATCATTACAAGCAGCTGGTAATGTCCGCCATGATAAAAGGATAAGAAAGTAATGAAGTATTTGTTCATGCTAATAGATTCCTGTCTGTTGCTTTCCGGTACAAAATACTTTTTAGAAGAGAGAAACAATAGGTAGGTTTCTCCTTCCAGTGTAATGCTCAAACGAATAAATACACAAAATAATTTGTTCAATTAGACTGAAAAAATATGATAATGGAGCTATGTCAAAACTAAGAAGATATTTCTTCCTCACAAACATATTTTCCTCGATTTATATTAATTTTCAGGAATGGTATGTGCCTCTGCAGTTAATTTATATGTAACAAGGAGTTTCTTGGAAATATTTTCTTCAAAAATATTTACTGGCTATTTCTTTTCTAGTATTGATAGAGTAAAAAGGGTTAAAATTAGTATGTTCTTTCTTCAAGAGCACAACAGAAGTACTAACCTGAAAAGCTACTACTATGTGCCATCCAGAAGCTTAATCTGTCCACACTATCAAATACACTGAATAATGCACTAAGTAAAAACTATCTTACAAAAAAAAACATGTAAGAAAGAAAGATCAAGAGGATCAAAAATAAATTAAAAGTGGTATGGATAAGAGAAAGTAAAATAGCAACTGATAATGCTTGAAGTAGGCTAAACAAAATCTTCCAAGTATACACACAGGAGCAAGCACACACACACAAACACACACACATACACACACACACACAAGAAACAAGGAAAATGCACTATTTTGAGATATCTTTAAAACTCAGGATAGAAAGACATTTCCAGTAGTCTCAGATTTATATGCTTTCCTGAAAAAGTGAAAATTATTGGTGAGGACGATCTCCAAATATTTGGCAAAGAAAGGAACTCACTTGAAGGCCTAGGGCGGGAAGGTAATAGTTTATAATGATGTAAATCTTTTCCGAATCTCCATTTAAAAGTTGAAGTGGAAGCTGGACTGCATTATCCGGTGTTCAGGAATTTTAACTGGTGCTTTAACACTGAGATGTAACTCTTACATCTGCCTTTGAAGTTTGAAAGCTTATGTCCATTTTCATGATCCATCTCTGGTCCTTAAGGAATGTGGGAAGATGTCATTGTGGGTCTTCTATCCCATTTACAAAAGGCTCTCAAATAGATCCCCATAAATAATCTCCTGAGGATCTGAAATGGCCAGGGTGCTCTGTGCTGCCCAGTTCCTGTCTCTAACAATTACTAAACTCTCAGTCATCCATTCACTAAGCCTGGCACTTGCCTTGAGCTCTTGTCTGGTATGTTTCATGTACATTTAGAAGATGAATCTTACCTACCTTACCTCTAACGTAATATCAGGAGTTCTGAATATCATGAAAGTGCAAAGCTGTTTTCCTTTTTAAAATGTATGATTTTGTTGATTTTGCAGACATTGGGGTTGGAATCTGCCAAATGGCAGACTACCTCATAGACAGTCTAAGTCTTCAGTGATTTAGGCTATGCCAAGGACTCAACTCTGTGCCTATGGAATCTCAATAAGTCTGCAATGAATAATTGCTCCATTGTACTAACTTCTATTGCTCATACTACTGCTGTTGCCCTGCCTGGATTATCTTTGCTTTTCCTATGACTCTCATTCTGGATCTTCTACCTGGGATGCATTTTTCTGGTTTCTTTCCAAAATGTCTATTGTTCTGACCATTTTCCATTTACTGTCATTGCTGTGTCCTTGGAGCATAGCTCTGATGATGCCATCTGCCCTACAGACAGCTTCTGTGATCTCCAATCTTGTAGCTCTTGGTCTGTAGCTTATAATAGTCCCTACAAATGAGGAAAGGATATTCTAGATTTATCTTCTCTGCATCCACACTGCCTCTACAGCTGCCACTAGGAGAAATTTCAAACATGTGGAAAACAACAACCAGCATTTTATTCAAAGTCTAGTCTCAATTCCTTAAAAAGGAAATGTGGAAGAGATCCAAGATGGCTGCCACAAGAGAACACTGTGTCTGAGGAGGAGGAGAGCAGAAACAACAAAGCCACCAGGAGACTGAACTCTGGGACCTAAAACGCCAGCATTGTGAGTGCCAGGTGAGCGGAACTCCTACCGTGAGAAAATCATGTGGGAAAACCCTAGGGACACCCAGTTATTACCTGGAAAAATCTCCAGGTGACCAGCAGCACACAGCTCTGATCTGAACAAGCAGCCGCACTGGGTGCCCGCACCCGCCATTATAGACTGGATCACACAGTCTCACAGGCAGTCTCAGGAGGAACCTGGTGCCGTTTTCACTGAACTGCACACTGCCAGCTCACACTGCACCCGGGTTCTGCTTCAACCCGTGGGTGTGCTGCAGGCTCAGACCAATCACCTGAACCACCCCAGAGTGAGTGGATTGGGGGACCTTTTTGACCAGTACACACAATGCAGGGGCGCGTGCCAAACGCTTCCGCCAGCAAAAACTCAGTAAGTGTGTGAGTCCACCGGCTGGTCTGGGAGGAACCCAAGTTCTGCATCAACCCACGACTGAGACGATCCTGGAACCATCTTGACCAGACCGCACACTAAGGGCGAAAGCTGCACGCATCAGCCAGCAAAAACCCCAGTTTGGGTGTCTGTCCACGGGCCACACAGAGAAGGCCTGGGGCACCGTTTCAGACAGGCCTGCATACAGCGGATGCACACCAACACAAACCCACTGTGTGTGACCCAAATATCATCTCAGACCATGGTGCACAGCCCCTGGCACAGAAGGAGGCACCAAATCTCCATTCCAGGGGAGAGCCCTTAGCAGCAAGCCTAGGGCTGAGTGCACAGACCCCAGCTGACATCTCAATCCTGGACACTCAGAGTCTAGCAC
>JAQQSO010006995.1:0-10933 GCA_028658305.1 Pachyuromys duprasi | reverse complement strand
ATTGTGGTACTTTTACACAATGGAATACTATTCAGCAATTAAAAAGGAGGAAATCATGAAATTCGCAGGCAAATGGTGGGACCTGGAAACGATCATACTGAGTGAGGTATCCCAAAAGCAGAAAGAAACATATGGTATATAACCACGGGAGACTTTATGGCTGCCTCTAGGAGCTGACATTTTTTGACTAACACGGGAAGTGTTTCTCACTGAACACTTTAAATGCCATACTCAGCAGACCTCTGAATAACGTTTGAAGGCTACCTATTAATACAGCCGACTTTAAATAAACTTTACTTGTTTTTGTTACGTTTCTTAGGGCTTCATCTTGAGGACATATACAGATGGTTAAGCAAAGGTGATACCTGTTGATGAATTGCATTTGTTCTTAGCACAACTAAGCATAGTTCTGAGTGTATTGAAGACTGTGTATCCTAATTAAAGCCTTAAAATTACAATTTTCAAGCCCCCTCCCACCGACACATGGCATGGGTAGGCAGAAGACACTGAAATGAGCAAGTATGTGGTGGAGAGATGGAAAAGAAAGGGAAACAAAATGGTTTGTACGCTATAAAGACGGGCAGAACTGGAGACATAAGGGTGGCGAGAAACAGCCTGGTGTGAGAAGCCTGCGCTGCCACCTGATGCCATGATAATGGCCTGGCCCATGCTCTCACTGCTGCTGCAGGGCCTTGTCTGGGTCATGGCTGGCTCTATGGTATGGGCGTTGGAGGGCCAGCCCCAAGAGCAGGAGAGCTGGCCCTCCCCCTTGCAGGGGAAGTGACAGAAATATCTCAGTTTTTGGTGCCCATAGTTGTGGCCCCAACTCCTAAGCTTCTCATCTCCTTTACTATAAGTTTAATTTTTTTTATCCCTTTCCATCCTAATCTACCCTGTTTCTTAAGCCTCTGCTATTCTTTATCTAGAATAATACAACTCTCTTCCATCTTAATCTGTCCAAAACTATGGTCAGATCTTATCTCATGACATTAAACCTCTGTTAGTCATTTTAAGTCATATTTTTAATCAGATCAAACTAGGGATGCGGCTCTCACATAATTACTGTCAGGTTGACATCAGACCCTGGCCAGAAGCAAGTATTTCTCAGTCAAGAAGTGACCTGGGCAGATTTTTTTTTTTTTGAGACAGCTTTCTTCCTGAATCTTTCCTAGTTGGTTCTGCTTTGGGCAGCATTTTTTTGTCTTGGTCCTCTTAAATGGATTTCTCAGACCTAGTCCTCTCGGACCTGTACTCTATTAGCTCAGGAATGTATCTGGTCAAATCTCTCTATTTAAGTGAAAACTAGAATTGGCCAAATTACTAGAAAAAAATTTTGCATATATCACAATGCTGTCATTTGCAGACTCAATGAATTTTGAAAACATTCAAGGACAAATCCAAATGTTATGGTTGTTCAAAAATTCACCAGTCTAACCATTAATACATTTTAACAAAGGAGAGGCTTTCGTTTAGATTTGGGGGCAGGTCTACTCTAGGGACTCAGAATTCCAGAATACAGAAATCTAGACACCTCACTCAGGGGTCTATAATGGTAAAGAACCCAAAAATCACATTCTGTGTAGGTCAGGGGTTCTCAGCCTTCATAATGATGTGATCCTTTCATACAGCTCTTCATGTTGTAGGGAGCCCCTCCCAACCATAAAACTTTTTGTTGCTACTTCACAACTGTAATTTTGCTATTGTTATGAGTAACAATTGAAATATCTGTGTTTTCCAATGGTGTTAGGCAACCCTTGTAAAAGGGTCATTTGACTCCCTGAAGGGGTCAAGACCCACAGGTTGAGAACCACTAGACTAGGTGCAAACAGCAGGTCCTTTTATTTAAAAACAAAACAAAACCTATTTTCAAATTCTTTTAACTCCCATTCCCATTCTGATTCAGGGCCCCAAGTCTACAGTTCATTCCTACTTCCTTTTCTTTCTCATGTTCTAGCTGGATCATTCTACCCAGTGCTCCAAACCACACTTTTTTTTTCACTTATTCACATTAGTTTTATACTTATATTCCTTATTTTATGTTTAAATACATATTTAATTAACAAAATAATTGTGTATATTATGGAACCTTCTGTGGCATTTCAGTACATGTACGTAAAGATCAGATCAGGACAGCTGGTCCATCCCTCACCTCTTTAAGGCTGTATGTAATATGCAGATACAACATAGTTTATTCAATAAGCCCCTTGCAGAAAGACACTGGGCCGATTCCAATATTTTTGCTGCAAGATTTCTCCTCGCACTTTATTTTTTAAATGATTGTAGTGTGGTGGAGAACTTGGTGGCATAGGTACCATAAGCCCAGCTACTCGTGAGGCAAAGGCAGGAGAATGTTGAGTCCAGGTCCAGTCTGTGCAACACAGTAAATCTGCTTCACAAAGTTTCCTTTAGTGGTGACATGTAATTAATTAATTTATCTATCTATCTATTTGTTTATACGTTTTTTCTTTTAATTAATTTGTTCTTCTCTCATACTTCACAAGCCAACCACGGTTTCCCCTCCCTCCACTACTCGCAGCCACACACACACAGACACACACACTTCCTTTCTCTCCAGATCCAGCCCTCTTCCATTTCCCTTCAGAAAAGGGCAGCCCTCCCAGGGATATCAACCACACATGGCATCACAAGTTACCATAAGACTAGGTACAGACATTCAGATCAAGGCTGGGCGAGGCAAACCAGTGGGAGGAAAAAGGTCCCAAGAGCAGGCAAAAGAGTCAGAGACACCCCCGTTCCAACTGTTAAAAGTACCACAAGAACACCAAGCTACACAACCATGACCTATAGGCAGAGGACCTAGCACAGAACCAGACCCCCTCCATGATTGCTATTTCAGTCTGTGAACACTCCATCATTGATGGTGGGAGTGCAAACTTGTACAGCCACTGTAGCAATATTTTCCTCAGAAAAGATGGGAACCTTCACTCAGAAATCTGCCTAATGTCTCTCACAGGCTGAGGGTCAAGAATTTCAGCAGAACTAACAAAAGTCATGGAGTGTTTTCTACACAAACATAGTATTCCCTTTTTAATAAAGATATTATAAGTAAGAGCACTAAAATAGCAGAGAATTGTGTGGAAGCCCAAAGCATCTATGAGGTTGGAGTGAACTTTATTCTTTTCCTGCCTATAAACCTGTAAAGAGTCTCAAAATGACATTAAGAACCTTGTTTACAGTAAAAACAATATTGCCTTAGTTTCTTTTTGACCTAGTCCAGTGAGAATTCCTCTGACTCTTGTGACAAGATGGCTTCATCTCACCCACCCATAATCCTGTGCAGTGTTCCCTAGGAGACTCCCCGTGCTTTCATTTGCTGAAAAAAAATTTTTTTCTTAGAAGCTCTTTAAACAATTCAACTCCAGAAGCCATCAAAAATTTACACACACACACGTCCATTTATCTGGTGGTAAGATATATAAACATACCTCTCTCTTGAAGAGCCCATGCCTATATGTTTATATTTTGTGCGTATACTGGCCTCTTTTTAAGCACCTTTCTCCCTTAATGCCCAAGCTTGCAATCTATATTAAAATTGGCTCTCTTTTTGTAATGAACCCTGACTTGTCTCAGAATTCTTGTCCATAGCGAAATGAAGAAATCCAGCTTCACTTGGCAGCTCAGGTCCTGTTCCCTCTCCCTGTTGATGCTCACAGCACGGCACTGATGGACTTTCAGGCCAGACCTTCAGCGTCAATGATTTTTACATGAGCTTGCTTGTGACTGTGGTTGATGCAAGAACATCTCATTTGTAGAATTATGCAACAGCACCACCAGCAGGTTGTGAAAACGTTCCTGCCACTCAGTGGAATTCTGCTGCGCTGACCCTTTGTTGACCTACCTCATTGCTGCTGGCAATCACTAGTTTGCTTCCCATCTGTGTCGCTTTGTTACTTTTTCTCCGTGTTACTAATATACATGGAAATGTGTGGTGTGACCTTTTCCATTATGCTGCTGTTTTATATGGAACTAAACTTGATGTTTAAAAGAAAGAGAAAGCTGCACACAGCCTTGTTATACAATTCAAGTCGTAGGATTAAGAAGTGTAATTAACCTGCTTGTACTGGGAGTTAAAGAAGTTATATTTCCACCCTTGTGAAAATGCCATAGAATCCAAATCATAACTGGGAAGCTCAATGACTCAGAGTTTTCTCTTATACAACAAGGGTTATATAAGAGAACAACAGTTTGAAGATAAAATCCCTCCAGACATGCTGCCCATGCTTCCTTTATAGACAAGGTCCACCAGCCCATACAATGAGCCTGGTGGGTGCAGTAGTGCTCTTGCTTTTTGTCTTTGGATGTTTTGATGCAGCCCTCTGAACCCCATTCAGGGGCCCAGCTGCTGTTGACAAGCAAGTAGTGACCATCCTTTGAATTTGCTCATTCAGCTGTAGCCAGCCACAGAACATCATGACCTAGATCCCTGCTGCTCTAGGCTGGATCATAATAAATGCCTGACTTGCTGAATTGAAAAGATGCACTGCCAACACCAACAGCAACAGCGATGGACCCCAGGGCTGCCACAGCCATCGTGAATGCCTTTTCCCACTGGGGAATGTCCCCAGCCCAGTGCCACTAACCACAGAAACCTCTGGGCATTTTTACCTTTTCTTTCAGGTGGCTGGAAATCCTGAGTTCAGGCTTCTGTTTTCTTTAAGATATGAGAATCAGTTTTCTTGTTCCTGCAGCAAATCACCTGACAAAACCAACTTAAAAGAAGATTTTATTTTGACTCACAGTTCCAGGCTGCAGCGCACTGAACTACTGAAGAGGTTGCCCCAGGAGTAAGAGACCCATGGTCATGTTGTATCCACAGTCAGGAAGCAGAGAGCAAGTGGGAAGTGAGCCGGGATATAAAACTTCAGAACACACCCACAGTGATACACTTGTTCCGACAAGGTTCCCTCATTTCCCAGTTCCATATCTACCCAAATAGAGCGCCCAGCTGGGGATCAACTGTTCAAATACATGAGCCTGTGGGTGACATTTCACATTCAAAGCGTGACAATGAAAGCCATCACATGTTATTCTATCACAGAACCCCTGAATGCCTTCTGCAGAACAGCCCATGAGGTCCTCCTCTCTCCCCAAATCAGTCTGCCAGTTCTCTGGATGCCTGTTTTGCCTCTCTATAAGTCCAACAACCCACTTCATGATTCATCACAGGAGTCACACAGCTTGTCTTTCTCTGGTCTGCTAGTCTGGGCCCTTAAACATGTTCAGTCCTGATCCTGAAAGCCATTACCACCTCTCAGAGGGTCATTTAATCAGTACAGGAGGATGACAGGGAACAACCGTCAGGGAGGAGAGATCTCAGACCCAAAGGTGAACAGAAAGGAGGAGAGTATGAAGAGGACCCACCAGGAGGAAGTCTAGATGACAAAGCATAGGAAGGAGGCTGTCATGGAGATTTTGAGAGCGAAAGGTAATCAAGGCATGGAACTTTTCTAAACTGCCATGTCTAAGGAAAGGGGTTGAGCATCCAAGAAAAATGGGAGAAGGGAAGGAAACAGGAGAAGGGAAGCCCACACAGATTTCACAATAACGGACCATCCTGTTTAGGTTTGAGGGGGGACTTTTGCGGTGACCCAGCAAATTCTGGGGAAATTGAATAACTAGCCCCTATAACCAATACAATGAAATAGTTGAAGGGACCCTGGTAAGCACAAGCAAGGCTCCTGCAGGCCTTGCCCTCTCTGCCTTACATTCCTAAAACTAGCCGCAAAGGTCCACTCCTCTTTTGGCCACTTCCTCCTCCTGAAGCTGATTACCAATGTCTAGCTATCAAAATACTGAAGTCCAGCAATCAGAAGACCTCTTTGTCTCATCTGCCCAATCAAAATTAAGCACTTAATTTTAACACAAGGTTTCCTATTTTACCTTCATAAATTTCCATTTGCCTATGGGCCACTTCTGTCTCCTCCATCCAGAGACAGTCTTTTCTTGTCCCCCTGTCCTATCTCCCTCTGTCCTTTCCCTTGTTCCCTTCCCCTTTCCCCTGCCCTCTCTCTCCTGTTTCTCTTTTATTCCCTGCTCTCTGTTGTCCAGGGCAAATATATCTCCTTTGGGCTGAGAATTTGGTCTTGGGAGTCCAGGGCTCATACTTTCCTAACAACAGTCTTACCAGCTAGCATTACTTATCACTCATTAGGAGTGATAGTGAGGGCCGGGCATGTTGACACACACCTTTAATCCCAGCACTCAGGAGGAAGAGGCAGGTGGGTCTCTGTGGGTTCAAGGCCAGCCTGGTCTACAAAGTGATTCCGGGACAGCCAAAACTACACAGAGAAACCCTGTCTCAAAAAACAACAACAACAAAATGTGCTAGTGATGGACCAATGACCCCTGGGCCTCATCAGTCAGTAATAGTCAATCCTCAGAAACTCACCAAGCTTGAATTCCCTGACTAAGACCCTATGGGAACTGGAGTCTCTCTGAACACAAGTTGACTTCCAGTGTTCTTTCTCCCAACAGAGGGGGTGAGAGCAACGCAGCAGCCATGGATTGGGTCAAGCTCTTGCCCAGCGGCCCAACGGAATGGAGAGGTTATCACTCTTTTGAGTTGTCCTGTAGTCACCCCTGGAATAAGGGTGCAGATAGCATTTGGTGTTTAGCCTGCTCATTTGAGGTTTTGAGTTTTAAGGGCCTTCTGTTATTAGAGACCTTGAAGGTGACTTTCATATGTCTGAGCAGCGTGGGGTCTGACCTATAACCCTTGAAGCTTTTTTCTTGTACTGGGTGCTGATTGAAAACTGGAGTGAAGGTGAAGATATAATCTCCCTTTCATCGCTGTCTGGAGTGAGATTTGCATCTTCAGTTTCTGACAAACTGGAGAAAAATAAGGCCACATCTCCCTCAGCACCCTGGGTGTCTTTTTGGGTTTTGTCACAATTGAGTGATTTAAGAATCTCCTTTTCTATTCCTGCCAGGAGGCAAGTATCATAAAGCCCTGGGAGAGTATCTGAACTGGGTTGGTAAAGGGAACAGTGGGTAGAGTTGCCACACCACCAGCTGCTTTATGCTCCTGTCCTGAGCATGAAGAGAATGAACATGTGCCCCAGCGTCCCTCCAGATCTTCAGGCACTAGAGGAAAAGCCATAGTGACACAGTTGTCATCCTAGGTGAGGTCAAAGTAGGGGTACAAAGGTCATGTAGCACTCAGACAGATAGACAGTGAAAGACAGACAGACAATAAACAACTTGACAGACTCCTGGCTTCTTCCCCTACCTCCTTGCTGCTGAGCATACCCTAAGCTAGCTCACCTGAGCCACAAGCCAATCAACTCTCCTCTGTGCAAGATGACCAACCCTACATGACACAGGAACCCACCACAGGCCACCAAGACCGGAAACAAACACAAGCCCTCTGGGGACAACAGGCTCCAGTTCCTGGGTCCCCTTTCCACTCCTGGGTTCCTGTTTGTGTTCCTGGTACGTATGCTCCTCCATGTTGAATAAAACTTGGTTGCTTACTGTGACTGCAACTTTTCCTGCCCTTTATTTCTTTAATGAGAAGAAAGAAAAAAAAAAATGAGCCAGACCCAGGACCTCTAGGCTACATTTTGGAGTGAGGGGCGGGACATTGTCTGAGATTTCCTCTGAGGGCCACCCAGTCATAAGACCCGCATAAACCAAACCAAACTGTGAAAGGAGGGTGGCTGTTGAATTGTCAGGGCCTTCTCCCTTAATCCCAGAATGGGAAACCCCCCACCAGGGTGAGTATTGTGAAATCCCCAACCTGGTTATTGGGTTTCTCCCTTTTCTCTAAGAGGAAGAATCCCCTTTGGAAGATTTTAGCTATAAAATCTGTGTATCAGAGAGCAAGAGGATTTTTCACGTAGTTCTGGCTGAAATCCCACACTGGCACCCCACTGCTGGAACGTTTGGACTTAACTACTCACAGCTGGCTAGAGCCTTCATCCTGAGCTGTGTTCCCATTGAAATTCAGTTTTTCCCTTTTATCTTGTTAATAATAGTCTCTGACCCCTTCGGTGGGATTCCTGTCAGCAGTTTCTCTTATCTCTGTGTCTATCACTTATCTAAATCAGAATGAAAGGAGCTATTAACAAAGGAGCCAAAACTAAGAATTTTTTAAACAGATCTAGATGTTATCTTCCCCTTAACCAGAAACTTTCAGCTAGAGACTGCCTTGCTCTCCCTTCTGGCCTAAATGTGGTCTGATGTGAAACATAATTCTGAGACAACTGGATGTGGAAACTAAGGGAGATGGTTTGGAGAATACCTTCATATGGTATTGATCCATCTGTGCTATTCCTGAGTACAAAAAATCTACTCAAAATGGATAAAAGGCTTCAAGTATGATCTGAAACTTTGAAACTACTAGAAGAAATATAAAGAAGAATACTTCAAAAGCATGGAAAAGAACTTGCTGAATAAGACACCGTGGGCCAGAATTGAAAGATGGGATGCCGTGAAATCCAAAAGCATCTTCACAGTGAAGGAAACAACTAGAAAGAAGAGACAGCTTACAAAATGGGAAAAAAATATTTGCTAACTGTTCATCTGGCAAAGGGTCTAATAGCCACAACACACAAAGAACTTTGAAAAATCCAGTAAATAAACAGACAAAAAAAAAAGTTTTCAAAAGAAGTACCGCAGCCAGTTAATAACAGGAACAATGATAACCTTATCAAACCAAAGCGACAGTGAGAGTCCATCTTACGCCAGTGATATGGCTACCTCAAAGAAAGCGACGGAGCCCGGTCAAGGATGTGAAGACTTGTTGGCAGGAGTGTGAATTAAGGCAGCCATAATAGCAATCAGTATGGAATTGCCGCAAAAGGTTACAGATCTTTATAGCTGCCTTATGATCCAGCTATGCCACTCCGAGGTATGCACCAAGAAGGGTCAAAGTGAGCGTAGCACGGAGACATAGGTGCCCACCTGTTTAATGCAGTTCTTTTCACACTCGTTACGGACTCATCTTAGCGTCCCTCCACAGATGGTGGAAGGAAACGTTTTCTATGCACACAACAATTAGCCAATTAGTACCAATTGAACGGGAAGAAGAAAGCGGTGTCATTTTGTTTGGCATCCCTGAGTCCCTACCTGCTGCCCGGTGTGGCTGGCATACCCCGCCCTCTGCCATCAATTCCAGGGGCAGGGGCTTTCTCCCCCCCTTCCTTCACTATATAATCCAGACATTTTTGTTCCCCTCCTGCTCTTCTTTGGCTCATTCTCTCTTCCTTATTTCTGGGTTTCCTCCCTGCCCAACCCATCCGTTCCCAGAGTATTAAATTGGTCCGCCACTTTCCTAATGGTGGGATTCCGGCAAAGGCTGCTAACCTGGAGGCCGCTGGATCTAAACCTCAGTTCCCAGACACCCAAGGGTGCCTGCGGGGATTTTTCCAGGCTGCATTTCTCCAGGTATTTTGGGAACTGTACTCTTGCCGCCTACCCTCCTCCACGTACTGTGGCTACTCTCTAATTAAAACAGTTGGCTCCAGCTCCCGCCTAGCCCCTCCCCCTCTCTATCCCATCCATGCTCGATCTTGATGGGTGGCGGCAGCAATGGAAAAACCGATACCACTGACAGGGTTTTTTTGTTTGTTTGTTTGTTTTTCTGGTTTTTGAGGGATTTTTGTTTTTTGTTTTTCAAGACTCTATGTAGTGCTGACCATCCTGGACTGGCTTTGTAGACCAGGCTGCCCTCAAACTCACAGAGATCCACCTGCCTCTGCCTCCCCAAGTGCTAGAATCACTGAGCCCAGCTGGTAACAGGGTTTTAAATCGGCCAGCCTTGGCCGCTGACAACACTTGACTGGCCACCGTCTTGACTTTGGGATGAGGAGGATGGAGCCATGGCTTCACAGCCATCTTGGCTAAGGGCAGTCACATGACTGGCAGCCATGTTTGTTGTGGGATAGTTGTGGCTTTGCCACTATCTTTATTGAGGGCAGCCCCGTGTATTCAGTACCTTTCTGACAGCCAAATCTAACTTGCCTCCTTAGTTTAACTGTTTGGATAAACTAAGCTGTACATAAAAGGTACTTTATTTTAATATTTAATATTACCAAAGCTACAAAATTATTACAAACTGTTAAGAATAACTAAAAATGATATTATATATGACCAAATCTTTTAATGTGCACAGAAGTATACTTGTAATAAAGTCATGCTAAGAACTGATGCAGTTAGTTGCAAGATTAAGCTTTATCTAGTCTCTTGTTTTATGTTTTCATGGGTTAAGCCTAGAATGAGTAATTAAAAACAAAGTTGTTGTTGTTTTTTAGTTCAGTTGTAGTTAATAGATTATAGTCCTCAGACCTGTCAGATAATCTGCAGAATATGGCATTTAAATTTTTAATGAAAAGCTTACTTATGCCAGAGACCCCAGCTTATAGCAGTCACCCCAAGGCCTCCCAGAAGATATGTGTACAATGGCAGATGACTCCACCTGGATCATGGTACACTAACCACTGGGGAAAACTGCCCCCATGCCTTGTCAGCTGCTAAGGCCTGGCCTGAGCTGTGTTAAAGCAGTATACCAGCAGAGCTGATTGCCCCATTTTGCCTAGATGAAATAAGGTCAGTCAATCTCCCAAGTTCCTCATCCACAGAAAGGCCTCCCAGATTTGCTGGGCCTGGCAGCTGAAGACTGATACTGCTTTGGGACCTGTGTTCACAATGAAATCATTAACACCACGGGAGCCTACTGGGAAGTTGTAGTCGCCCACGACTACTAATAGTAAGCGCCTGCACAAGGGGCTGGGAATTAAAAGAGACAGAGAACACGAAGAAGTGACACCAAGACAGTATTCTGATCAAGGTGCCATCTTTATTACAGAGTAAACCACTTATATAGGTTTCCAAGTAAACATATCCAAGCAAAACAGGAGGTTTAACTGAGCAAAACAGGAGGTTTAACTGAGCAAAACAGGAGGTTTAACTG
>JAQQSO010006994.1:0-10933 GCA_028658305.1 Pachyuromys duprasi | reverse complement strand
GTACTTCCGTGATAAGAGTACTTGACTATTTTATTCCTAGCTTTAGGCTTCATCTTCGACAGTGGAAAGAAATTTAAATGGATTTATTTTTTGTGTATGTATGTAGCTGTAAATATATGAACATCACTAGAATAACTTAAGTGGAGGAATTAATCTAGGATAGACATGTTATGTAACCTGTACAAAATATTATGTCTAATGGAGTGTTTTGTTTTGTTTTGATAGTTTTCTTTTCATCCACGAAGCAAATCTATAATTTATAATTTTAAGTAATATAGTCATAAGTACTGATGGAATTATTTTTATTTCCTTTCTATTAACAATTTTTAATGGAGATACAACACACTAAGAAAAATGCATCACCCAGATTACAGTACTAAAATTTTCTGAAAATCAAAAACAAACAAACAAAAGAGCAGAACAAAAAGTCTTCTAAATCTTTTGGGTGATCCATACCAATTATTATCACCCAGTCATAACATCTAGAAGGGAATATTTTCTAATGTGGAGAAGATGATTTGGGTTGCTAAGATAGGAGATGGGTTATGGCTACTGGCATTTCCTGAAAAGACTCAGGATGTTGTTAACATTATGCATGGAAATTGTGTTTCTCAAGAAAGAATCACCAGAAAGTGTTGATGTTCAGATTTTATAGCCTTGGTGTTCCGTTACTCTTTGGCGTGGATTTAATTCTAATTTTCCTCTAAGGACACAAATTGCCTTACAACCATTAAAAACAATAGCTTTCTTCTTTGAAATCATTGTTATAATTGAATCCATACGGCAAGTTAATTGCCATACCCTGTGTCACTATTTCCAGTCTACAACCTACCCTCATCTTCCCTAAGTTTTTTCATTTATATATTTCATGTTTTTAAATATTGATGAGTAGGTTATTCTCACCGCTTAACCATCATAAATTATTTAATATAATGTGTGTGTTATATGTATGAGTGTTGGGGTGTATTTGCTTGAGTAGAAGTCAAAGATCACTTTGAAGAATGTATTTCTATTGATCCCCAGCCTTTTTTCTTCTTTTGACATGACCTCTTATTGAATTTAGATGTCTTTGTTTTGAAAGACAGGGATGTCATCAAGTTTCCAGGATCCACATGTTTTTATCCCCAATCAAGGGCTTATGCTGCTAAGCTCAGCTTTAACTTTGATGCCGAAAACATGAACTCAGATTCTCATGATTACATACCAAGTATTTTTCTAATGGAGCCCTATCTCCAGCTCCTCATGAGTTCTGAAAAAATGTAGTTTTGTATTCACTGAAATATTTTTGAGCAAGAGTCCTATAATCTTATAAGTGACTTCAAACTATAAGACTAAATTATTATTCAAATAAATAGTAGTGGAACCTTCCACATCCATGAATTCTAATGGTTAAATCGTAGTCTTTATCACCATTACCACTCAATAATCTCAATTACAATTAATATTTTCTCTCATCACTGTTTTCAATTTTTTTCTTTGAAACCATGTGGGTTCCTGGTTTACAACCCATACAAAACTCAAACCTTCAACATTTGTTAAATTTTCATAATCCTACATTTATTTTATCAAGCCTCAATTCAATGATCTGTTAAAATTGCATTCATAAGTTAATTCTCAGTTCTCTCTAATCTTTTCTATTTTATTACGCTATTTTGAATAGTACAGAGATGAATAATTACAATTTCCACATATTCAATGGTAACACTCATGCAACTAAAAGCAATTGGAGTAAACCTACAGTTGGCCTACATTAAATTTTTGATTGTTACCATTAAGTGGGCCTGGCTACTGCCCTTCATTTACTAGAGTATTGACTCTCCTTTGAACTTAGTCTCACATTAAATGGATTTTAGTACATTTACTTAGCTACCAAATAAACAAAAATTTTAACACAATAAAAAGAAACACTTGATCTACTCTTGACCTCTAAGATCTATCTGTTTTTCATGCAAGTTTGCCATTTCAGTTGATGACAAATTCTCACAGTTGTTCGAATGGTTTAGAAATTTTCCTATTCTCTTAAAAGAAAAAAAATAATAATAAGGTATTGTGGTCAGATTCTATTTAATCAGGAGTATATTCTCAATTAATGATAGGTTCCATATTGTTTTGAAATAAAAGCTTTAGAAGGTACTACAATAAAAAACATACCTGTTTGTTTAACTTAAAAGAAATTATAACTTATTTATAATTTACATTTTATATATTTGTATAAGGTTTTTGAATAATAAATTGCAGTCTCTTCCCTTGAATTTATTGGTTGAGTTTGTTTTAAGATAACTAAACAAGAAACAATTTTATTTGTTCTTGCTAAAGATTCAGATAGTTCCCACCAGAACACAAGATACTGTAGTAAGGATACCATCTTATTTGTGGCTTTATCTATGCATATTGTCTTCAGTATTCACACTTGGTTATTGTTTGTTGCTGTTTTGTTCACTTGATTTGTTTACCTTCATTTCATTTCAGCACAAATCAAACTTTGTTTCTGGTGACATTTTCTTTTTTAATTACTTAATTTTTTATATCTCCATTGCAGTTTTCCCTCCTTCTTACCTCCCAGTACCTTCCTCCTATCTATCCTACTCCCTATCCCCTCTTCTGTTTCTTCTCAGAAAATGGGAGGCCTCCAGTAGGTATCAGCACACCTTGGCATAGCAAGTCACAGTAGCACTGGGCACATACATATTGAGTCTAGAAAAGTCAGCCAAGTTAGAGAAAAGAGATCCAAATTTAAGCAACACTATCACAGAGAGCCACTGTTCCTGCTGTTAGGGGTCTCACGTGAAGAACAAGTTGCACAACTGTTACATATGAACAGAGGGCTTAGATCCATTGCTTGCATGCTCTCTTTTAAGCAGTTCAGTCTCTCCAAACCCCTATGGGCCCAGGTTAGTTGATTCTGTAGGTTTTCTTGTGTCCTTGACCTCTTTGGCTCCTTCCAGCCTTCCTCCCCTTATTCCATAGACTTCCCCCGAGTTCCTCCTAATGTTTGGCTGTGTGCCTATGCATCTGATTTTATCAGATGCTGTGTGAATCCATTCAGATGACTATTATGTTAACCTCCTTTCAGAAAGAATAGCAGAATGTCATTAATAATGTAAGGGATTTGCTCTCTCAAATTATATGGGCCTTTTTATTGATTTTTTAAATTATTTTTTATTTTTTATATTAACTACAGTTTACTTACTTCGTATCCTAGCTTAGCACCCTCCTTCATTCTCTCCCAATCCCACCCTCCCTTCCTCATCTCCTCCCATGTCCCACTCTAAGTCCACTTATAGGGTAGGTCCTTCTCCACTATCATCTGACTCTACCTTATCAGGTCTCATCAGAACTGGCTGCATTGACGTCTTCTGTAGACTGGCAAGGCTGTTCTCCCATCAGAGGGAGGCTGTCAAAGAAGTAGCCACTGAGTTCATGTCAGAGACAGTCCCTATTCCCCTTACTAGGGAAAACACTTGGATACTGAGCTGCCAGGGGCTATATCTGAGCAGCGGTTCTAGGTTATCTCCATGAATGTTCCTTGGTTGGAGTAACGGTTTCAGAAAAGACACCTGTGCCCAGATATTTTAGTTCTGTTGCTCTCTTTGTGGAGCTGTAACTCTCTACGAAAAATATGACATGTGTCTTAAGCGAGGCCAGTAATTGGTTGGTAATTCCCTCAATTTCTGCTCCATCCTTACTCCTGTATATCTTGTAGACAGGAAAAATTGTGGATGGAAGGTTTTGTGTCAAGGGTGGTGCCCCAATCCTTCTATTAGAAATCTTGCCTGGTTAGAGAAGATGGCTGTTTCATGTTCCATGTCACCCTCATAGATTCCTGGGAGTTGCCATTGTCCTTGGTTTCTAGCTCTTGCCATAGATGGTGCCCTACCCCACTGATTCAAGTTCTCTCACCCCATACTCTCTTTCATTTTCTGTACAAACCCAACTTGATCCCTCATGTTCTCCTCCTTATCCCTCCCCGACCCATTCTCCTTACTTCCTATACCCCTGATATCTATTTTATTTTCTTTAGTAAGATTCAAGCATCCCCACTAAGGCCCATCTCATTACTTAGCTTGTTTTGGTCTGTGGTCCTGTACTTTATGGCTAATATACACTTATACATGAATATATACCATGTTAGTCTTTCTGGTCTGTATTACCTCACTCAGGATGATTTTTTTCTAGCTCTATACATTTGTCTGCAAATTTCATGATGTCACTGTTTGAAATGGCGGAATAATATTCAATTTTGTATAAATACCACATTTTCTTTATCTGTTTTTCAGTTGAGAGACATATAGGTTGTTTCCAGTTTCTGGCTTACAAATAGAGCTGCTTTGAACATATTTGAGCAAGTATCCTTGTAGTATGGTGGAGCATCTTTTGTAAATATACCAGGAGAGGCATGGCAGAGTCTTTTAGCAGATCTATTCCCAATTTTCTAAGAAACTTCAAATTTTATTTCATAAATATTGTATAATTTTGTTCTCCCACAAGCAATGGAGGCATGTTTCAATACTCCACATCCTCAACAGCATGATCTGTTACATGATTTTTTGATCCGAGTCCTTCTGACAGGTGTAAAATGGAATCTCAGTATTGTTTTCATATGCATTTCCTTGAAGAGTAAGGCTGTGAACTTTTCTTTAAGTGCTTCCTAGCTATTAGAGATTCCTCTTTTGCCAATCCTCTGTTTAGCTCTCTCTTATTCATATCTAGGTTCTTTAGTTCTTTATATATTTTGAATATCCATTGTCTGTTTGATGTAGGCTTTGAGATATTTTTTCTTTTTTAAATTTTTATTAATTACACTTTTATTCACGTTGTATCCCCCTGTAGCTCCCTCCATCCTCCTCTCCCAATACCGCCCTCTCTCATCTTTCTCCACCCATGCTCTTCCCCAAATCCACTGATAGGGTAGGTCTTTCTCTTGTTCCTACTGACCATAGCCTATCAGGTCTTATCAGGATTGGCTGCATTGTCTTCCTCTGTGGTGTGGTAAGGCTGTCCCTCCTCAGGGGGGGATGATCAAAGAGCATACCAATCAGTTGATGCCAGAGACAGTCCCTGTTCCCATTACAGTGGAACTCACTTGGACACTGAAATGCCATGGTCTACTTCTGTGCAGGGATTCGAGGTTATTTATATGAATGGCCTTTGGTTGGAGTATCAGTCTCAGAAAAGACCCCTGTTCCCAGATTTTCTGGATCTGTTGCTCTCTTTATGAAGCTCATGTCCTCTCCAGCTCTTACTACTTCCCCCTTCTTTCTTAAGAATCCCTGCACTCTGCCCAAAGTTTGGCTATAAATCTCAGCATCTGCCTTCATACCCTACAGGGTAAAGCGTTTCAGAGGCCTTCTGTGGTAGGTTCCTGTTCTGTTCCCTGTTTTCTCCCTCTTCTGATGTCCATCCTCTTTGCCTTTCTGAATGGGGATTGAGAATCTTAGCCAGAGTCCTCCTTCTTGATTAGTTTCTTTAGGTGTACAGACTCTAGTATGTTTATCCTATATTATATATCTAATATCCACTTATGAGTGAGTATATACCCTGTGTGTCTTTCTGCTTATGGGACATCTCACTCAGGATGAACTTTTCCAGTTCCGACCATTATCCTGCAAATTTCATGATTTCCTTGTTTTTTATTACTGAGTAATATTCCGTTTTGTAGATGAACTACAATTTCTGTATCCATTCCTCAACTGAGGGGCATCTGGGTTGTTTCCAGCTTCTGGCTATTACAAATAAAGCTGCTACAAACATGGTTAAGCAAATGTCCTTGTTGTAGACTTGAGCCTCTTTTGGATATATGCCTAGGAGTGGTATAGCTGGATCTTGAGGAAACGCTGTTCTTAATTGTCTGAGAAAATGCCAGATTGATTCCCAGGGTGGTTGTACAAGTTTACATTCCCACCAGCAGTGGAGGAGGGTTCCACTTTCTCCACAACCTCTCCAGCATGTGTTATTACATAATTTCCCATTCATTAGGCTGCCATTTTGTTCTATTAGCAGTGTCCTTTCCCTTACAGAAGCTTTTCAGTTTCATTAGTCCCCATTTATTAATTGTTGATCTTAGAACTTGAGCTGTTGGTGTTCCGTACAAGAAGTTATCTCTTGTGCAAAAGTGTTCAAGGGTATTCCTCACTTTTTCTCTTATCAGACTTAGTGTATTTGATTTTATATTGAGGTCTTTCATCCCCTTGGCCTTTTGTGCAGAGTGATAAATATGTATCTATTCTCATTCTTCTACATGTATACCTCCAGTTGGACCAGCACCATTTGCTGAAGATGGTTTCTTCACTCCATTGTATAATTATTTCTTTGTCAAAGATGAAGTATCCATAGTTTTCTGGTTTTACTTTGATTTGAATCGATTGATCAATCTTTGTGGATTTATGCCAATGCCATGTGTTTTTTAATACCATTTCTTTGTACTTCTGCTTGTAATCAGAGACTGTGATACCTCTAAAAGTTCTTTTAATTTACAGGATGGGTTTAGCTATCTCGGGTTTGTTTGTTTGTTTGTTTTTCCATATGAAAATGAGTATTGTTTTTTCAGTTACTATAAGGTTTATTTTGCAATACTGATAGAAATTGCATTGAGTCTATATATGGTTTTGGGTAAGATGACCATTTTTACTCTATTAATTCTCCCACTCCATGAGCATGGGTGATATTTCAATCTTCTGATGTCTTCTTAAATTTCTTTTGTCCATGACTTGAAGTTCTTGTCATACAGGTCTTTTACTTGTATCGTTAGAATTACACCAAGATATTATATATTATTTCTGGCTATTATGAAGGATATTGATTCCCTAATTTATTTCTTAGCCCATATGTATATGAGATTTTTTATATATTATATATGTTATTTGTTTATACGATTTTTCCCTTTCAGTTTGATTATATGGTAGATTACATTGATGGATTTTTTTTATGGTAAATCATCATTGCACCACAAGGATGAACCCAACTTGATCATGGTGGATGATGATTTAGATGTGTTCCTGGATTCATTTTCAGAGTATTTGGGCATTAATATTCATAAGGAATATTGGTCTAAAATTCTATTTCTTTGTTGAGAATTTGTGTGGTTTAGGTATCAGGGTCATTGTGGCCTTGTAAAGTTGATTTTGATTTTACAGTGTTCATTCTGTTTCTATTTTATATAATATGTTCAGGAGTATTAGGATTATATCCTCTTTGAAAATCTGGTAGAATTCTGCTATGAAACCATCTGCCCCCCCCCCTTTTGCATTTTTAAAATTACTGCTTTTACTTTTTAGAGGCTACAAGCCTATTTAGATTGTTTGCTTAATCTTGATTTAACTTTGTTAAGTGATATCTACCAAGAGAAATCAACCATTCTGCTTAGATTTTTCCAGTTTTGTTGAGTACAGTTTTTTTCAATATATTCCATTTTTAATTAACATTTTATTTTATATTAATCACAGGTTATATACTTTGTAGATATTTGAAGTAAGATGTAATGATTCTCTAGATTTCCTAGTCGTCTGTTTTTAATCAGGATTTTGCTAATTTGGATATTCTCTCTCTGTGTTTTAGTCAGTTTCAGCAAGGTTTTGGTTATCTTGTTGATAGATACCAAACATTGTTTTTATTTTTAATTTATTGATTTCAGACCAATGTTTGATTATTTCCTGCCATATGCTTGTCTTCGGTGTGCTTGCTTCTTTTAGTTCTAAAGTTTTCAGGTGTTCTATTAAGTGAATAGTATGAAATCTCACTAATTTGTTTATGAAGACACTTTGTGCTATGAATCTTCCTCTTAGCTGCTTTCCTTATATCCCATAAGTTTAGATATGTTGTTAATTCCTTTTCATTGTATTCTAAAATGTCATTAATTTCTGTTTTTTTTTTAAAGTTCTACTTTGACCCAATGGTCATTGAGTAGAGAGCTGCTCATTTTCTATTGATTTGATATTTTTTCGTGGTTTCTTTTTTTTTTTATGACATACAGCATTAATCCATGCAGATTTAATAAGATACTGGGAATTTTTTTTATTATTTTGTGTTTTTTTCCCAGAGCTGTGGACCTTCAAGCAGTCTACTACTGAACTAAATCCCCAACCTCAAAGGGAGTTATTTTAATTTTCTTTCATCTGTTGAGACTTGATTTATGAGTGAGTATGTGGTCAATTTTGGGGAATGTTCTCTGAGGTCCTGAGTATGTAAATTCTTTTATCTTTGGGTGAAATGTTCTATAGATATCTGTTAGATCCATTTGATTCATAACTTCTGTTAGTTTCATTACTTATTTGTTTTGTTTCTGTCTTGAAGACCTGTCCATTGATAAAAGTAGGGTGCTGAAGATTGCCACTACCAATGTGTATTGTTTCACGTATGGTTCAAGCTTTAATATTGTTTCTTTTATGAATGTGGATGCTCTTGAAATTGAAGTATAGATATTCAGAATTTATATATCATCTTGCCAGATTTTTCCTTTGATATGTATAAAGTGTCCTTCCCTATGACTTGTTTAATGTTGATTGAAAGTTTATTTTTTTAGAGATTTAGAATGGCTACTTCAGCTTTTGTCTTGGGTCATTTTGCTTTGAAAGCTCTTTCCTAGCCCTTTTCTCTCAGGTAATATCTATCTTTTCTCCTGAGGAGTGTTTCTTGTATGCAGAAGAATGATTGATTCTATATTGGCATCCATTCTACTAATCTCTGTCTTTTTATTGGGGAAAATTGAGTACGTTGGTGTTGATAGATATTACTGACCAATGATTGCTACATCCTTTTATTATGATGTTGGTAGTGGTAGTGTGTGTGTGTGTGTGTGTGTGTGTTTCCTTTTTTATTGCTTGTGTAGAATTATATATTTTCTGTGTTTTCTTGGGTATAGTTAGCCTACTTGGCTAGGAGTTTTCCTTCAAGTATCTCCTGTAAGGCTGAATTTGTGGATAGTGATTAAATTTGGTTTTGTCATGGAATATCTTGTTTTCTCACTTCATGGTTATGCAAAGTTTGGCTGGGTATAGTTGTGTGCTGTCATTTATTGTATCTTAGAGACTGTAAGACATCTGCTCAGGCCCTTCTGGCTTTCAGAGTCTCTGTTGAGAAGTTAGGTGTAATTCTGTTAGGTCTGCCTTCAATATGCTACTTGGTCATTTTCCCTTGCAAATTTTAATATTATCTCTTTGTTCTGTATACTTAGTGTTTTAATTATTATGTGGTGGGAGGATTTTCTTATCTGGTCCAGTCTATTCAGTGTTCTGTAAGCTTCTTGTATGTTTGTAGGCATACCTTCCTTTAGGCTGAAGAAATTTTCTTCTATACCAGAGATTCTCTCTTTCATCTTTGTGTTCCATTGATGATGTTTATGTCTGTAGTTCCTATTTTCTTCGCTGGGTTTTCTATCTTCAGGATCCTCCCAGCTTGTGCTTTTTATAGCTTTTATTTCGAATTTCAGGTCTTGAATAGTTTCATTCATTTCCTTCATGTGTTTGATTGTATGATCTTCTATTTATTTAAGAGATTTATTCATTTCCCATTTAAAGGCCTTTATCATCTTTATAACATTGGATTTAAGGTCATTTTCTTGTGCTTAGAATATTCACAGCTTGTTGTGATAGGATAAATGGGCACTGGTGGTGCCATATTTCCCTGTCTCATTGATTGTGTTCTTATCCTGGCCTTTGTCAATCTACCTTTTCATGGGTTTAGATGTTGGTTTCAGCATGTATTACTGTTGGATGGGTGCTTTTTAATGTTTTTTTTTTTCTTTAGTTTATCTTTCCTCCCCGTCTTATGACCTGGGGTCTAGAGACCAGCCAGTCTTCAGTTCCGGTAGAGTATCTTCATTTTTGTTATAAGTTGTCTGCCTGGCCTTTGGGGTTTTGGGTGCTTAAGTTGCCTCTGGGGTCGCTATTACCAGTGTTGCATAGGGCATCTAGTGGCCATGTGGCCTTCGGGAAAGTAGGCAAACTTTGGAGTCAGGAAATGAATCACAGTGTACGGGGTGTACTTCACAGTGTTAGATGAACTTTCAGAGAAGCTGGTAGGTAAGGACCTGGGGCTGGGTTATACTTAATGTCCCTGATGCTGATTGGCCTCTAGGAAGTCAGAGAGATGTAGGGCAAGAAATGGAGCACATGGAATGTGTTCTAGTTTTGTACTGTTGGAAGTGTTTTCACAGGATTATCAGGAAAGGGCTTTGTGCAGTGTTTTACTTGTTGTCCCAGCAGGCCTTCTAGAAAGTAGGCAGGATCATGGGGTGGGCTAAAATTTCATTTATTTATATACTTATAGACAGAAAGAACAGGAAAATAAATGATTAGGAAGCAGAAAGGCTCTAGGTTGAATTCTATGAGAAGACAGCATGATAAAAATACACCATATGAATTATCAAAGAATCACTAAAATGAGGGAAAAAGGATAGAAAAGTGTTGTTTCTAAGGTAATAACCATAGTTCTTATCACTGCAGTTATATGATGGTTTCTGTATCTCTGATCTAGGTAAGAGAAAGGTATACACTTTTATTGAAATTTCTTTTGCATGTAAGGGTCAAAATAACTTAGTTTGGGATATTTTAACACAATGTCATAAAGATCATCCTAAGTGAGGTTTCTCAAAAGCAGAAAGAAACATATGGTATATACTCACTTATATAGACCTATAGGATAGGAAGGTCATGCTGAAATCTATACTCCGAGGGAGGATAAACAGGAAGGAGGACCCAGGTGGATATTATCAATGCTCATTTGGATGAACAAATGGGATGGACATTGAGTGGAGGAGAAAACAAGCAACAGGACAGGAGTATGCCAAGGAGGACCTCTGGGGGGGTCAACGTAAAGATGTATTAAGACTTGCGATCAAGCCTTTGGCAGAGGGCAAGAAGTGATGATAGAAATGGAGGAGGTTGGTGAGACTTGGAGAGAACAAGAGCTCCACAAAGACCAATTTGAGCAGGGCACA
>JAQQSO010006993.1:0-10935 GCA_028658305.1 Pachyuromys duprasi | reverse complement strand
AGATAATATTTGGGGCACATACAGTGGGTTTGGGTTGGTGTGCATCCTCTGTATGCAGGCCTGTCTGAAATGGTGCCTGAGACCTTCTCTGTCTGGCCCGTGGACAGACACCTGAACTGGGGTTTTTGCTGGCGGATGCGTGCAGCTTTCTCCCTCAGTGTGTGGTCTGGTCAAGATGGTCCCAGGATTCTCTCAGCCGTGGGTTGAGGCAGAACTCGGGTTCCTCCCAGACCTGCCAGCAGACTCACACACTTACTGAGTTTTTGCTGGTGGAAGCTTTATGGGTGCGGCCCGCAGTGTGTGGACTGGTCAAAATGGTCCCCCAATCCACTCAGTCTGGGGTTGTTCAGGTGATCGGTGTGAGCCTGTAGCACACCCGCGGGTTGAAGCAGAACCCGGGTGCAGTGTTGGAAGGTGGCAACCTTAACAGGGCACAGAGGAAGACAATGCAGGCAGTCCTGATGAAACCTGATAGGCTAGGTTCAGAGGGAAGGAGATGAGGACCTCCCCTGTCAATGGACTTGGGGAGGGACATGGGAGGAAATGGGAGGGGGCTACAGGTGGGATACAAAGTGAATAAACCATAACTTATAAAAAATAAATTTTAAAAATAAAAAAAATATCTGTTGCAAACCAAATAAATGATAGTACTAACTCAGCAACTTGTATGTCTGATCTGTCA
The DNA here is from genome assembly GCA_028658305.1 of Pachyuromys duprasi. NCBI lineage: Eukaryota > Metazoa > Chordata > Mammalia > Rodentia > Muridae > Pachyuromys > Pachyuromys duprasi. The sequence goes on along the minus strand of JAQQSO010006993.1, from coordinate 10,253 downwards.
GCTCATATCTGCCCCTCAATGTCTGTGAAAAGACTAGTAAGTCATTAGCATTTCTGTGTATCATATTTCTCATTTGTAAGGTATAAGCAGTACCACATAGCCTAAGATGGCAAACGTAAGATAATAATCTATATATGTTTAGGTTTACGCATAGTAGTCACACTACACATGTACACTAAAGGAGAAGTGATGCATAAACAAGATCATTTGCTTTGCAGGTCTGGGCCTGTTTTACCACAACCATTTATCTGGGATCCCCATTCTTTGTTGTTCTTAACAGTCCCTGTGACCTTCAGTAACTCACTCATGTGCTCAGAGTTTAGTTTTCTAACCAAGAGGACTGATCTAAATGACTTCATAGATTCCTAGCAACACTAAAGATTCACGATTTTATGAATGTTCGGGGCCAAAGCAAACCATTCTTGAAACAATATCAACTCTCGCCATTGAACATGACAGCTTGGAGATATTTCTTTTTATGCTAATGCTAATTCCTTTGTTCAGGGCCAGCATGGCATCCGTGCCCTACACTGATCAGAAGAGAGAAGAACATCTTATGTTCACCTCCACTTCAAGAGCAATGGTTCTTTCTAGTCAATGGAGACAGTTCTTGAAAGGAAGCAAAAGGACAATCTGTGACTAAATAATGATGATAATAATAAGGAAGCACAGGTGATAGTAAAATTTACAATGAGAAGGGCAAGGGAATTGAGAAAGAGAATATCTGGTAGGTTCAAATACCTCCCTTCTGAATACTAAAGTCAAAAAAGTTGAATAAAACTAGGCTGGGAGGGTGAAACTTAGCATTGGTTTATTCTGAAAACAGTTACAATTTTAAAGTGACTTCATTAATTAGCCTTTTAAAGACATTGTGATTCATGAATAGCTCTTCACATATTCTGACACTGTGAACTACCAAGTTGGCCAAATAGCTCTTTAAAGATGACTTGGAAATGTTCACAGAGAAAGTCAAGCCTTTAGAGAACAGGTTTCTTGTCATCATTTATTATTAGAAAACAACTGGTCTTCAGGAAAAAATTGATTTATATAAAATCTTCATTAAATATTTTACACTGGGGCTGGAGAGATACTCCCAGTTAAGAGCAGTTAAGAGCACTGAATGTTCTTCAGTACAGTACCTGGTTCTGTACCCAGCACCAATATGGTGGCTCACAACTGTATATAACTCAGGTTCCAGGGACTCTGAACACTTTACTGACTTCCTAGAGCTCCAGGAAACCAAGTGTTTCACAGGCATACATGAAAACAAAACACCCACTCACATAAAATAAAATACCAATTCCAATTTTTAAAAATTCAACATTAATCTAAGAAGGCACCACATAGACCTGGATTCCTCTCCATGTCCTTATCTCTCACCCCACTGCACTATAAAGTAGTAGCAACTTCAATTCATTTGGGCTCATTAACAGCTGACATTTCTTGTACTTTGTGCCACTTGGAACTGGCTCCTGGCATCTCAAGCTGGCATGCACAGTCTTCGCTGTTTCTAGATTAAGGGATGCAAATGAATATTGCAAAGTCGTTAAGAACACAGATTCCAATGCCAGATTGCTGGGATTCAGACCTTGATTCTGAAAATGACTAGACGTGTGTGACTTTGGGCAGGACGTATAGTTCCTTCATGCCTCAGTTCCCATACTTACCTGAAAAATTAGAATAATAGTACTTAATAGATGTTATTGCCATGGGAATAAAATCAAACTGTAGTACTTATTAAGTACTCAGCTAGCACATGCTGTTTTAAGCTCCAGTCACTCTACCAACACTAAATAAATTTATAGAGACCTGGTCATGTTTCTAGTCTTCTTGTTTATTCTGAAAACCAACATTTAAAAAAATAATAAAGTACAGATCCTACTACTGAAACAATGACAGCAGAAAAATTTAAGATATGTAACTATCCAATGTATCATTACTTACATTAGTAAGCCCTATAACTTCACTGATTCTTGAATTCAAATTGTTTTAAACATGCACACACATACAACTGAAACTTCAAGTCAAATATATTACCTTTGTAATTATTAAAATACTGAGTATAGTGGTAATGCACATTTATTTCTCTGTATAGGGTTTGTAAAACTTGATCACAATGACTGGCAATAATATTTTTCTTGAAAATATTTTTAAGTGAGGATCATCTACCATAGAACTTCATTAATGTGGCACAGATAAGTTTTGATATTTCCTGACCCTTAGATGAATTGTGAAATACAGAAGAGAGCCAAGTGCATTTGACACTCTCTGGAACATTCATCATCATTCCAATAAAAGAAGGACATAGTGATCAGCTCAGAAGCCCCTTATCTTTATCTAGTCTTTACACCTATAATTTTAATACCTGCCACAGTAGAGCTGGCTTTACTGGTTCAAGGATATAGATGATATTTCTTAAAGTCCTGTATTATTGAGTGACTCTTAGAAACAGGGATTTAAAAAGAAAAGCCATGCAGCACTTTCAGGGCTAAAATAATGGTACACTTTTCTCTACTTGAAACTGGAAGCAAACGTTAAGATTCTACTGCAGATATGTTTTGCTCAAAGTGTATTATGAACCAAAGCTTTCTTTATACTGGTCAGCAAATCCAAGAAGCCAGAAAAATGTTCTGAATCTGTTATATTAGGCACAGCTCTAAGTTAAAGCAGATACAGCCAAAGTAGCTCAGTCAATATTAATTAACCCTCCTCGACTTCATACACAACTCCTTGGCAGATTCTTAGACAATAAAAAAGCCTCTATGAGATATCACCTTTGCTTTGATACCACTGTCTCTGAGCATCAGGAATAAATTTGAAATTATTATGATTGGTAGAAGTAGCAAAATACATTTAACTCTCTTGTTAACTGTCTGATTCTTATTTGAAAACTAGGTCTTCTTGTGTTATACTATCACTGAAACATGGAGAATTTACAAGTTACCCCAGAGGTCAGTTTTTCCAGCTTTAGAGAAGTAGAAACACCATTAAAAATGCCTTAGGTGTCAGGAAAATCATGGAGGGTAAAGGCTTCTGGATATGATTACCAGTATGAACAAGGGCTCTGGTTGTAGACCTGGAGAAGATCTAGCTATTAGGGTTGCTGGCAGGATAGGCTCAGGGGGATGCATCAGGATTGACTGAAGCAATGGATATATGGGCCAGATTGGACCTGAAAACTGGGACATGATGTAGGTATGATAGGGCCAGGCAGATACAAGGTGTCCAAGCTTAAGCCTAGAGGTTAGAGATGCTATAAAAGTGACACATCATAGGGGTTGGGGCACTGGTTGTGTAGCATTGGCTAGGTCTGATGGTTGGTGTGGGCACAGGCAGGACAGCGTCAGGTAGACGGACACACCAAGATGGGATAGAGCAAAGGACCAGGCTTGGCCACCATAGCCTAGGTGATCTGGGTGGAATATAGACACTTCCTTAGTACACATCTCTAATTCCAAACAGTGAAAGTAAGATTAGTTTATAGAAGGAAACAGCCATGCTTCAGCAGACCTCTAATAGAGGGGCAGACAAAGTGAGGAATCAGAGAAAGATTTGGCAAAATGAGTCAGAGATAGGATATGCTCAACTCTCACGAGAACACCATAGGAAGAAAGGCTGCATAAAGCAATGCAGGGAGAAAATGGAATATGGTTAGTGCAGTAGAAGTAGTGTGTGTGGCAATTTTACCAGCACAGTTTTATAGAAACAGGGTGAAGAGAGAATGAACAGGAGAATGAGAAACAATCAGAAGATTAGAACATATTGCCAGAGTTAGTTTGAGGCTAAGCAGAGCAATTCAGTCAGAAACCAAGAGAAAACAGATTGAATCAGAAGCTTGTGCCAGAACATCTGAGCTGAATTAGCTAGCAAGGAATTGAGAAGAACTAGCAAGGGGGAGTTTATTCAGCAGTAAGTCTTAGATTCTGAAACGTTCTGGGGTTAGGTTAGGAGATGGAAGCTGGAAACTAAAGGTTTCAAGGTTTGGGTTACAGAATTTTAGATTGTACAGGGGTTAGAAGCTTACAGGCCTAGACCTAGGGATAGCTAAAAAAATAGAAAAAAAATATGCTCAGGGATCAGCCCTAGCCGTGTATTTACACAGTTTGGGTAGGCTCTCACCTTACCTCCTCATCTGAGGAAACAAAACAAAAGCATTTACATTCTTTCAAAAAATCCAGTATGATAAATAAAAAAAGTCATTATTGATATGAGTAAAATAAGTCACCACACCACACTCCTTAACTTTGAGGGCCCGATGTGTCTCTATAAAATCCCATCATTCATCTTTCTAGGTGCTTTCAAAGTATTCACCATTTAAACATAAAGTTTCATCTACTGCATAAGACTTCAAGTGGAAAATGCTTAAGTTTTCAAAGCCTTTAGTTGTATTTTAGGTATGTGTCTTCAACTTATTAGATCATTATCACAAATTCTTATGTCTAAAGCATTGATGTAGGAACAGAAGGTCTACGGGCAAGTGAAACACAAAGATGTCCATTAGATTTGCTGTCCCAGGCAGGTTGGCTGCAATTCAACAGTCTCACTGTATAAATACTATATTTTATCAGCTTATGAGAGATCGCTCTATTCAGACAATCGGGTATCAGGAAGCATTGCCTGGGATTTCTAAGGCTCAACAGGTCTCTGAATTAGTAATTCACTTCTTATAATAGTTAATGGGCCTCAAATCAGAAGTTTGATTATGCCAATTCTCTGCTTAAAATATATAATACATTTTTATTGTCTACAAATTAGTGGTATGCCCTTATGCAGTTACTGCATTGGGCTTAAATGGATATAAAGACAAAAGAAGGGAAAGCATTTGATGTTTGTAATACAAACAACCTGAAAAAGAGGAAGCAGGGCAGGGCACACTAACAGCCATTCTCTCTCTTCTGATGCTACCCACATCTCCTTTTGAACACAAACCAGAGTCGATTTGAATTTGTTTCAATATGCATGAGCATTTTTCAAGACTTCACTTCCAGATAGCAAGCCCCTTGCATTAGAAAGTTTACCCTTTACTCTCTAAAATATTATACATGGATTATTTAATTGTATTGCATGCAATTAATATATTAATTGATAGCTATATTCAGAAGAGAAAAAGATTGTTGACTAAGAAAATAAGTTGTTTGCTCGCACAGCTGTCAACTGTTCAACTACCACCAATTATTAATTAACAGTGAATTAACTACTCACTTCAAGAAAGTATTTTAATGAAGGCTCTCCTTTAATGTTTCCAGTTTATCTATAGGCAGCACAACTATATCTCCTATCAATTAAAGTTATTTACCTAACATACCAGGAGTCCAGTAAAGGTTTATCCCTCATGCATCAAAATTCTTTCATCTTTATTGAGTATTCTAAACTAGAGTTTTATCGCTTTTCTTCCTGTGTTGTTCTATCTGCCAGGATTTCTTTCATAGAGAAAATAGACATACTTCCATCTGTCCTTATATGCTCTAAGGAGGAACATAATCTAGCACCCAGGAAAGCAGCTTTCATCTTATTTCTTCTTATATGCTCTACAATATCATTTTAGGAAATAGCAAAAATGAACATTTGAGGTTCTTCCTCCATTAACTGCAATCTGCCCTTCAAAATAAGGCTATGTGTGTTCACAAATTAATCCCATCTTTCATGGGCTGAACTGTTTTTCCCTTCAGAATTCATGGTTAAAAGTTCCACCTACAAGACCAGTGTTGAGACTCTTGTGGGATGCAGAGACTTAAGAGATTAAGTCTTCATATCCTCAGGACAAAAAAAAAAAAAAAATAGACATAGGATGAGAAACTAGTTGGGTAGATGCAAAATAAAAGAAATGACAAGATAAAAAGAAAGGCAAGCCAAGAACATTAAAAGAAAGCTACCATGACACAAATGAAAGGGTAGACTAAAGAAACTGGAATGTTTTGAAAATTATGATGTTATTATTATGTTTTAATGAAAGTAACGGATTAAATAAAGCCCTACTTTACTTCATGTGTTCATATGTATTTAAGACCTCAATGTGCACAAATATTTTAAACAGTCCATGAAAATGCTTTTGTTTTCTATCAGTTTCAATTCTTATTTTTACTGTGATGAAAACTTCTTTAGAAAGATATGCCCTCCATAAAATCTGGAATTTCTTTTCCTTGAGTAAAGTGAAAACAGTGAGATCAGACCTTAATCAATCTCCCTACTCCCTTCCCTCCCTTTTCTCCTTCTTTTATACTCTCACTTTGCTTTTCTCCCATTCCTACTTTCCCTCCTTCTCTCCCCCTCCTATTCTCTCTTCTTCTGTCCTGTTAGACGTGGATCCATTTAGCCAGTGTTTTCATTTTGTACATCAGTTTCTTTGGGTTTTTCATATCTAGAAGCATTGAGATGTTTCAAGAATTCATTTATTTAAGATTTATAAGCTTTTGAATGATGTGACTTCCCTTTTTACCCCTCATATTGATCTCTGTTCTCCTATCCATTTATATGTTTATTTTTGTTTTTGTTGTTTTACAGGCCAAGACTTTTACTGTTATTATCTTTTATCTTCTGGGTTTCTTAAATTATATTTGCCTTAATTTTGTGTTTTCAATTAATCCATTTTGCATAAATATGTACTAATCCTTTTATATTATTTTAATTTTCTATTTTTATATTGGCTTTTTTTGACAAATTGGATTGTTGACTTAGACTTTTCTTCCATTATTTTATGTCTTTGAAATCATGAATTTCCTTCTAAACTCTAGGTTCAGTTCATCCTACATAGTTTAACAATATCCTTTTTTCATTTTCATTGATTTAATTTTAAGATATTTTCAGTTTCTCCTAAAATTTATTGCTTAGCCAATACGTTCCTTTAAAAAGTGTTTAACTCCAACACATATGAGGATGTTTTTTTCAGTTATTTTTTCTGTTATGTATTTCAACTTTAATTCCCCTTTGGTCTGACAGTAAATATTGTATGCTTTATATTCTTTTAAGTAAGATTATGTGTATTTTCTAGCTAAGGATAAGATTCTTTGGGATGAGTTTTACTTGGAAACAGTAAAAATGTGTACTGGATAACAATCTATATTTGTCAACTACATTTACTTGATTGATGATATTGCTGAATTCAGTGGTACTCTGAGCAGATCCTTGCCTGTTTGGTCTTCTTCCGAGTTGGGGTTTTAAAATCACCAGTCCTGATGGTAGATCTACTTATTCCTTCTTGCTGTTTTATTTCCTATTCCAATATATAGCAAGAGGTGATATTGTTACGTAAATTTAGATTAAGAGATTTGAAATCTGAAAGAATTTATGTCTTTATAGTTAAGTAGTTCTCCTTATCTTACTCATTGCTTTGAAGTCTGTTTTTCCCCCAAATTAGCTGAACTATGCTCACTTTACTTTCCTTGGTGTTAGCATGATTTTCTTTCTGAACTCTCTCACAATCTTTCAGTCTATGTAATTTATCTTTGTCATCTGTTTAAAATGCAAGGTAGATTGGCACAGACTTTATACACACACAAAGTGTATAGATCTATAGGGCTTTATCTTCTACTTATATTGCATTTATTTTCATTTTTATTGTTTTATTATTGGATATTTCATACATATATATATGTTCTTGAGACACTCATTTTTCCACCCTGTCATATTTTCTTATCATCCTATGTTCTCCTTCCACTAGTTCCCCATCATCACACTTTTATGTCATTTGTGTATGTGTGTTCCTTACTAGGTTCTACCAGGACAACTTCCATGGGCTGGGTGTGAAGCTACACACTGGAGCATGGGTAACTTACTAGTCACTCTAACTCTCCCAGAAGCCCTTCATTGTTATCAGCTCCCTTTGACAAGGTCCTTTGAGCCCCTTTCCCATCTTTGACAATGTTTACTGGCTCAGTCTTGTGCAAGCCTTGTTGAGACAACTACAGGTGTTGTAACTTCAGGAGTCTGGCCATGCTATACCCATGTGGTACTGTTTCCTGCTCCCCCAATTCCTGTCATCTGGCTCTTGCATTCTTCTATTACCTCACCCACAATACTTTAAAGCATTAGAGAAACTGATTTGGTGTTCCATTTCAGTCTGAGCTCTCAGCGGGCACTTGTTCTCAGTACCTAAATCAGCAATGACTCTTTGCATTAACTGTCATTTGCTTCAAAAAGAAATGTCTTGATCAAGGCAAAGACTGCATTTGGGTATACATACAAACATAGGAATTTAGTAGGCAGTTTGATAATGGGTCTGCTTAGCATAAAATAAGTAGTTGATTCATCATTAGTGCCTATGAACTTATTGGTCAGGAGCCTTTTCCCACATCCTTGGTACTGGGCATGACCACTCTCCTGCCGTGGAGGCAGTAGAAATAATTGAAAATAAGTTGGTTAGCCACATAAGAGCCATGCCACTGTTACACCAGTAAGCAGGGAAAAGGCTTGGAGATCAGTCCCGGTAGGGTTTTTGTTTGCAACCAAGGTGTATAGTGTCTTACCTTACAATTATAGTGGGCTAGAAAGTACTGTGACCATAATCAGTTTGGTTTTGGGCCTGTGGAGGTTTCCTGGCCAGCACCTTCTAGGACTAAGATTTTCACTTAATAATCCCAGGCTCTAGATTTGAATTCCTGTCACAAGTACTTAGTTGGTAGTGATTTTCTCTCATTCTCTGGGCTCCTTTCAGTGTGCTAATTATTTCCTGTTCTACCAAATTCTATTTTATTCTTTCTTAGACTTCCATCTCTCTGCTTGCAATGCCCACCGTTGCATAAATGCTATCTTCCTCATTCATTGTACCCCTTAGTATCTTAATCTTGGTTCACAAACTAAGCACAATTTCCCACCTTGTCTAATTTTGATGTGTGTTCATTCCCTGCCAAATATGCTGGCCTGGCAACTCCTTTGACAGAATTCACCATGCTTGCTCCGTAAGTGGGCAGATGTACCAAGTAAAAGCAACGACTTTCCCTAAAGCTTAAATCATATATGGGCAAGAGGATGAAGGTGATGCATTTCACACGTGTGGGGCTTGATATCATATTTTGGCAAAATTCAACACCATACAAGTGATTCTCATTTTTCTTTTACTTTTGAAAGAAAATACACATAGAATGGGCTATGTAAGTAAATACTTCTTTTTCTTAACAGCATATGTCATCATATTGTGGCTGCATTCGCACACCCTGATTTTTCAGTTATTTGAATTTCCAATCCAGAGAGTTGTCCACATTGAGCCCTTAGGGACTCATTGTGGTTTAACTTTTTCAGGGGAGAACAAATATCTCTCTCTGATGAGCCACAGCACAGCTTCTTCTTGTATGCCTGTCCAATGTAAAGGCAAAAGATTTTCCTTATGTCTTTCCCAACTATTTGGACAAAAGAAGAATTGACTGGACAGATTAATATTTATTGCTAGTAGTTGTGAAAGTGTGACTCCCAGAGCAAACACTCACCATCAACATCTGCAGTGATCTAGTGAGAAATACAGATTTGTGATCTACCTCAGATTACTGAGCTAGATACTCTTGGAGTACTGCCAAGTGGCTTTGCTCTACCTTATCATTGGTGATTCGGGAGCCTGTTGAGGTCTAAGGTCCATTGTTCTATTCCATATATGATAGAATAATCTCAATGCATACTTCCCTCCATAGTGTTTTTTATTGTGAGGAATAAACGTAATGAGTATGGGAATTAAAACTGGAAAGTATAAATCCAGTACTTTTGAAAACACAACCTCCCCCTGTGGAGGCTTAGATGTCTATTCATAGTAATTGCAGAGACACGCACAATGTTTGAAAAGCTATCAAAGACTTAACTGAAGACATTGACCTTAAAATCAAAGGTGTTTAATTGATAGGAAAAAATATAGACATTTTGCTCTGCTCCAGGCTGTCATTCTTATAATTCACAGCTTAAGAGATTTCCCTTCAAATGAACATCGAAGAAGAAAATGTGCTAAAGTTAACAACAGTTCCAAAGTAATTTGTCAGAGTTGCCATCCATGGACAGAGAGAAACTTTCTTAAATGTACCTTTAAGTCACTAACTCTTGCATGTATCCTTACTGACTGATGGGGTTTGGATGTGTAAGTATAGAAAATTGAATTTTCTTTTTTTAATGTTATTTATTTATTTTTATATCAATTACAGGTTAGGTACTTTGCATCCCAGGCATATCCCCCCCTTCCCACTCTCCCCATCCCTCCCTCATCTCCTCCCCGCCCCCTCCAAGTCCACCAACAGGGGAGGACCTCCTCCCCTTCCATCCAACCCTAACTCATCTTGTCT
>JAQQSO010006992.1:0-10935 GCA_028658305.1 Pachyuromys duprasi | reverse complement strand
TGTCCTTGTTGTGTACTTGAGCATCTTTTGGGTATATGCCTAAGAGTGGTATAGCTGGGTCTTGAGGAATCGCTATTCCTAATTGTCTAAGAAAGCGCCAAATTGATTTCCAGAGTAGTTGTACAAGTTTACATTGTGTTAGTTTTGACCATCAGACTTTGAAAGCCAAAAAAGATTTCATGCTCTGGTTTGGGAACTATTGTAGAAAATGAAGAAGATACAGAAAAATATGAAAATAAATTATAAGAAATTAAAAGACACACCAAAACAGAAACTACACCCTGAATCCCAAGAGCTATTGCTATGTGAACACACTTTCTTTCAGACTCTTCATAGTGTTCCTCAGATTGTTGTGCAAAATTTGTCTTACTGTGTGTGTGTGTGTGTGTTTGATACTCTTTATACCACCTGCTTTTATTTTTAGTATAAATTCTTCATGTTTGGAATTTCATGGTTCCATTATATGAAGTTCAAAATAGCAGTATTTTGAATATTTTGAAATAATTTGCATGTATTTCACAGACAGCCTAAAGACCCTTATGTAACCGGTAGAATTTTGGATATCTGGTTGAGCGCTTTGCATGTCAGGGCATCATGAGGCACCTGGTGACATGTAGTACTACAAGTGTGTGGACTCTGCATCCAGCACACTCTGTCTGTCCTCACTGTGGACTCCAGTAAGCTGCTTGGCATCTTAGAAGAGAGAGAAACCCCTCCTGCGCCCAGAAGGAACTAGGCTGAAGCTAGACTGTGACATCACTTCACTGGGCTGCAGCGAAATGAGAGCAAACAAAGACTGGACACACTGGAGTGATGGATTCTTTAAGTAAGATGCATTATCCCATCCCCTCTTCTGAAATGAGCATGCATAGTAAATCACTCTTTCTTTTATGACGTGATTAACAAGATTATGATCTGGCATCTTGCTTCTGAGTAGAGCATGGCTTTGTCTATTCGTGTCCCTCTCACCCTACTGCTTTATGTCCTGAATTTTTTTGTGTGTGTGGAAATATAAAAATCTGAGAGGAGCCCTTTGGATGGAAATCCATGCCAAGTTATTGGCAATTCTCACCTGTCTACAGCACTACTTTGTTCAGCCGGTTCTGTTCAGTCTTGCGGTCCCACCCTCCACACCATCTCTGAGCTTTCTCGCCTGCCTCTCACGAGCCCAGAGGCTATTTCTGAGAGATGTGCTTCACTTACTCCTTTCTCTGTCTGCTCCTAAAATAACCTAGTAGGTTCCTGAAGAAAAGGAATTCTTTTCAGAGGAACCAGAGGGTCCTTCTAGGTCTCTAACAACAGTACCCAGGAAGGCAAAGCCTCCTGGTGTGAGCTGTCTCTCTCACTTTTTAGGCCAGGTGGTACTCACTTTGCTTTAGGTCACCAGCAGGTCATCTCCGGAGGGAGCTTCTTCAGTCAACACTGTGACATGTTTACAGGCAGTGTGGGAAAATTAGCAGAGTAAGAAAATGGACAAGGACAAGAAAATGAGTGGCCTGTTGAGAGCCAGTGAGCTGTGTGTCTTGTTATTTAGCATATTGCTGCATTCTGTGTTTCAGCAGATTCATCCACTTGGCGAGGGCTCAGGTTTAAAGAGAAGTGACCTAACCCTGATCCATGATTCAGATGAGGACTTAGTATGTGTTTGTATGTGAGCTTATTGGTTTTCATGACCTGAAGCCTCCAGTTGCTGCTTTCTCCTTGGCTTACTGACTAGATTCTTCTCCGTGTTTCGTACACTAAGGGACAAGTAGGGGGATTTGTCATAGTCCTGGAAGAGAAGGACCATATGTCTAAGAGACCATGAGTGGATTCTCATCCACTGGGCATTTGACTTAAATCTTTCTGCTTGTCTGTTTTTGCCGGTGTGTTTATGTTTTGATCGTCAGAAAAAGGAAAACAACCATTGATGAACTGTGAATCCCTTGCTCTATGGCTATGTTCCTTAAAGCTGGCATCATATTTTGTTGGCACATTTTCCAGTCTGGTAGGCCTTAAGAAGGACGAAAGGCTTCCTTAGCAGAGAAAGGGACAGGATATAGTTTTCAGGTGGTAAGATGTGAGAAGTTGCAGATAGGCTATGTAGCTCAAGTTCTATATGATAGCTTCCTGGCATTCCAAAAAAAAAAAAAGGATGCCTGACACCCATGATTCTTCACCCAGAGTGACCAAAGCCATACTTGATGCTGGGAAAGAGAGTACCATTTGTGCCCATGTAACACTAGATTCAGAATAAAAAAAGCTTTGGGTGCCATCTCTTCATTCAAGTCAAAGTAGTGTGGTTTAGTGGGCAGATGATGTGAGGCCAACCTTGTCTAGCAGGAGTCTTAGTGTTTTTAATTTATTTTACATTAAAGTAAAATCTGTTATCTTAAGTAGGGATTTGGTAAATGTATTTTGAATGGATTGCTGAGTGAATGAATGAGACCATTTCCTGGACCTCACTCAGATGATGTCAAGAAGCCACTCTCCTGGTAAGGAGATAACACAGCTATATAAAACTCATGTGTGCATTCTGAGCTGATTAAGAGTAAGATTAAACAATATGTACAGAAGTATTTTGAGATTGGTATGTAATAGCAAAGAATTAGGAATATCCTAAATAAATGATGAGATTGGTCAGATAAAGATAATTCATTCTACTCTAAAGCCTCTAATGATAATAAATAGCAGCCAAAAACCAAAACAAGCAAAAAAAACCCAAAAAACAAAAACAAAAATACACACACACACACAAAGCACACATAAAGCACATGTGCTAGACCATTACTGTGGAAGCAATTCCAAATTGTATGCATGGTCACAGAGCTGTGGGAATCCTTTTTGCAAGGGGGAAACAAATCACCAAAATTTGAACAGTGGTTGTGGTGAATTGTGAGTGATTTCTCCATTATTCAAATGCCTTGGAGAGGGCTAAACTACTTTCATAAGTATATAATAGTAGAGAAAAAAGTAATCCTAAACAAGTGTGTAAAATATGAACACTTGCAAAATGAAACTGAATGGTGGACACTTGGGTTCTACTTTTCTGTATGATGAAAATGGTTTATAGTTAGACAATTTCCAAAAGAAGAACAATTGTAGATTAGAAGCCAGGACATATCAGCAGAATGAAAAGTCCAACACCCTCTGTGGTCTCTGAGGACATCAGACATGCACACAGTACACAGGCATACATGCATGCAAATAACTCATTCAAACACACACAAAAGAAAACTATTAACAATAGTTTAGGATTTTTTAGACTAGCAAGCCACTAGGCTGCCAAACTGATAACCCATGATATACAGCGCTCATTTTAAAAACTACTTTACTTGGGGTATTTATGCCTCTAGCTCCTTTCCACCAACCCTAAGTAGGAGAGAGAAAGGGTTAGTAGGGAGAGTGGGCACAGACCCTGTTACTTGTCCTGGCTGTTTAGGGTCAGTGGGGTTTTTTGGGATATACCAATCTCTATTAACAGCAAACCCAGCCAGCAGTCTCTTCCCAGCTGCCCACTGCTCTGAAGCGTCTCTCTCTCCTGTCTGTCCCTGGTCTCTCCAAACTGCTACACCCCATAAGCCAACTCCACACACCACACCATTTCTTTCTGGGTTCTCAAATTTATATCCTGAGGGGCCTAGACCATGCCCCTCTCTGTGCTGCACATAGAAGGCCATTACTGGTTGGCAAAAAAACATGCCCCACAAGAGACAATTAACAGCGGTGGACAAACTAGAGCCCAACTAAAATCCCACACTCAGGATTAAAACAAAAACATATTTACATAACTGAGTTCTTAAGACCTGAGGAGGGGCATGGGAGGAGATGAGAGAGGGAGGGTGGCATTGGGTGGGAATGACGGAGGGGGCTGCAGCTGGGATACAAAGAGAATAAACTGTAATTAATAAAAATAAATAAAATTTTACAAACACACACACAAAAGAAATCAAAACTTCCATTACAGCGATGACATCTGCCGAGTGTAGTAGTTGGTCAGAATGCTGACAATGATTAGACACTAAGTAAAGTTCCATTACAGTCAGTGGACTCTGTTGAGCAAGTCACTGAATTATAGTACTTAATACTTCAGGTACTCCATAAAATAAAGTTTAAAGTCATCATTTAAAACGCCTAGAGAGCTGGGCGAGGCGGTACATACCTCTAATCCTAGCATTGGGGGAAGGCAGAGGCAGGCAGATCTCTGTGAGTTCAAGGACAGCCTGGCCTACAAAGTGATCCCAGGACAGCCAAAGTTAGACGGAGAAACCCTAGCTTGAAAAAAAAAAGGAAGGAAGAAACAAACAAACAAACAAAAACACATCTGGAGTTCCCAATTCTCCAAGTGCCACAGGTGGTTCATGAACCACCTCACAGTGGGCATGCGACGAGCTACAGCAGACATACTTGCTGACGAGAGGGGAAATGGCCTTTCTGAACTCAGTGCCTACCCAGTCTTTTGTGATCAAGAGAGTGTTTCAGGAAGTTGCCCTCTTCTCTGCTGCCCACTTTTCATTGCTTTATCTAAGCTTTTCCAGTTCTGTTTAAATTGTTGGCTTGCCAGGCTTGGCCATACAAACAAATGCTGTCTTTGTATCTTACCGGAGCCATGGTTGATGTTTTTACAGAGGATAAAGTCAAGGAGAATCAAGAGATATTTAGGGTGTGAACATCGAGCGTGTGTTAGGGCTTCTTGAAGAACATATAATTGGTCTGGAGAAGGAAATCAGCTGAAGAGGGAAATGAGCATACTCCAGCCGTACCACAGTATACATGAATCTCAGAACCAAGATCTGATGCCAAACAAACTGGAAACAGAAGTGCCAACAGTGTGGTCCCAGTGATATGAAATTCTAGAAAAGGCAAGATGATAGAGACAGAAGCCAGTCAGTTATCCTTGTGCTGGGTTGAGAGAGGGGATGTGGCTACCAGAGGCACAAAGGAACTTTTGGGAGATAATGCAAAGTTTCTGGGGTGGTTGTTGTTGTTGTGATAGTTACCTAATTTTGTTTGCTGGGTTCTACAAACTGTAAATTAAAAAGTGGATAATTTTATTTTACCTATGTTCTGTCTTAGTAAAACAAAGGAACAGTCAGGAAACTTCCCGATGTTTCTCCTGCTCCTTTAAAGATGGTTACTGTCATACCATGTTCAGCATCCACTAGATGCTGGATGTCTATAAAAGACAAAACAGGGTGCTAAGTGTTTAAAGGGATTCATAGGATGTTAGATGAAGGATAAGATTAAATGATTGATGATTAAGCTGGGGAGGGGCACAGGTGTGCTCTCTCCTCAGTTTTGGATTTCCTTTGCTGCCCTCTTTAGTGTATGCTCAGGTGTGCCCCCTTCTCTTGTGTGGGAGGCTTGACCTAATGTCTTGGCTGCAGCACTTTTCTAGGCTGGAGCATTCTATTTGTCCTACTGTGTCAACTTGCAGGAAATAGAGAACAGCTTAGGAAGGGTCAAAAAGTAGTCACTCTGCAATCTCGAAATGACCTCTGTCCCCTTAACAGTATTGAACATGTTTTTACATTTAAGTGGAAAATAATTTTCCAAACAGAAGAAAGGGAGTGATATCATTTCCCAAATGAAGTAAATGTAAATTTGAAAAGACCAACCAGAATTAATTCCAAAGTTTCACTAACATTTCCGTCTTAGTCTCCCTTCTTGGAATATGAGTAACAGTGCTGGGAAATCAACTGCCATTTTCCAACAAATTCAATTTTGATTTAAAAAGCCTGAAGAAGAAATATTAGAAATCTTTATTCATCTGTCCATGTGCTCTTTTAAAAAATTAGTGTAATTTATAATACAAATGGGCATATTTATTGCAGATGATTACATTGTAATTAAACTGAGGTTATAAGTATATTTGTTTTTATGCTAGTCTGTTGCTTATTTGATTTAATTTTTATTAAATTGCTCTTTTTTGTGTGTGCTTTTTTCTCCTCTAACTGCTCTGTAAAGAGCCTGAAGGGACCCTGGCCATGAGGTGACCTGGGCTCTTGATGACAGAGTGGTATTTCTGCCAATTGGCAGGCAGAGCCTGGATCTCTGGAGTCAGATTGCAGCCCCCATTGTTTTCTGAAAATGTCTGCTTCTTTGTCAGGGAAATTGACAACTGAATAATTGGGGTGAACACACTGAGAACTTGCCATTCCAGGCAAAACAGTTTATTTCCTTTGGATGCAGTATGCTGAGAATATGTGCAAGGCTTTCTTGGTTACTTGCTTTTAACTGGTTTATTTCTTCAGTGTTTCAAACTTTTGGAAGCCAGCAGTATCTGTAGTCTCACTATTATTATGGGCAAAGAGCTAAGCAATGAACGTGAAGCTGATTCACCGGGTGGTCTTGAGTTTTCATTCTCTTATCTTAAAAGTTGAAGAACAGTACTGTCTGCATCCAAGGGGATGTGGTTCAGCAAGCTGATTAGTGATCACAGAGCAGTTTGTAAATATTCTCACTGCTGCAAAGCCTGTGAGTTCTCCACCTACTCCTTCCTCTGATAAGTGTGTTGGCCAGCAGCACTGAACCATCAGTGGGACATTCCAAAGCATGCAGGGAGGCAGACGCAGGGCCCAGAAGGGCCAGGCAACATGCCTTAATGAGGCATGTGTGTTAGGTGTGGTGCGTTGAAACAGTCTTTATGAATCAGGGAAGGCTTATCAGGAAGCAAGCAGCCTTGAATTGAAACTTGAATGAGTCAGCAGGATGCCTAGGTGTCAAGAAGGGATTTCTAAGTAGGAACTATATGACAAACAAGGACCAGAGGGAATGTGGAGAGAGCCTAGGGACTTCTGCCCATGGAAGTGTTTCAGTCAGTCTAGGATATAGAGAAGGAGGAGTAGATGTGTGAGAGATGAGGCTAAACCCAAGGAGTGACACCAACTCTTCATTCTGTCTTGGAAGGCCTTCTGTCTAGTAAACCCAAGCTAGTTTAGCGACTGGGTGGAAGTAGGGTTGGGATTGCAAGGTCTCATGACTCCCTGTAAAGTGCTCTTTCTACTCCAACATAGGGCCTAAAATTCTTATTCTTGGAGCAGAGAGTAAGCCCTAGGCCAGGGTTGACCAGCAGGAGGAATTCCACCCAGCCTGATTGTACAATTCTTCATGTGAAAATGCCTGTAAAGGGGCAGCAGAGTCCAGCCTACTTTCTGCTGGCTATACTTCCTCCCAGAGAGGATCATATTCTGAAATCCCAGACTGGATAGCAGGGTTCTATGTGCCTGCTGAGACATCCTAGCTCTAAAGACAGCTCCAGCCTCCATTCTTGGCTTGACTCCTCACTGAAGTGTCCTCTCTGCTAGTTGCTGAAAGCATAAGCACAGAGGGGAAAATATGTATGAGGGAAAGCCTTGAGTGTTTGGGGAGTGTCTGTGAGGTCTTCTCGTTGACCCCAGGAGGTTAGTGCTCAGTAGGTCTTTGGTGGAGGCCCATTGGTGAGTCTCAGGGCACAAGTGCCTGCTGACCTGGCTCTGAAGGTCAGGTCTTATCGATATTACTACAATGACTGTGTAGTTAAAAATCTTCCATCAAAGTGTTAAGATTATGTATGCATGCATACAAGTGTAAGGAGGGTACCTATGGAAAATAGTGCTTTCTGTACATCACTAACCTACCACATCAGGACCTTTGGGAATTTCAGTAAGCTTCCACCAGTAGCAGTTTAAGAAATTGTTTATTAAATATTAAATATTAAAAATTTATTAACAAAGAAGAAATTTGTTGAAGACCATTCGAACTTTATCCCTTATATTTAAATTTTTCTTTTGTTTAATTTAAGCCCTGTGTGTGTGTGTGTGTGTGTGTGTGTGTGTGTGTGTGTGTAAGTCCCATGAGTGCAGGTACCCATGGAGTCCATAAGAGAGTGGCCATGCCCTGGAGCTGGAATTATAGGCAGTTGTGAGCCTTCCAACATGGGTTCTGGGATCCAAACTCAGGTCCTTTGCAGGGACAGTTGTATACTTTTGACCTCTGATCCATTTCTTCAGTCCAGTTCAATCTTTTTGAAAATCTCACTGTTTCTGAATAAGAACTGCCTCATGCCTGTCATAGTTTGGACTTTGTATGCCTCTCCCAAGACCCATGCTTTTAAGGCTTGGTTCCTACCCTGTGGTACTCTAAGATGGTGGTGGGGCATTCAGGATGTATGCCTACTGGGGAGAATATTAGGACCAATCTCATCTTGTCTCTTTGCTTCCTATTGCCCCCAAAGTGGGCAGACTTCCCTGGCCTGTGCTCTACTGTGGCCACAGCCCACAGTGGGCAGGGCCCAGACTCATGGGCTGAAGCCATGAGCCAAATAAACCTTCCTGCCCTTAGAGCTAACTTCTCAGATAGTTCATCATAGTAGTTAAAAAAAAAAACACACATTTGTCTATGCAGGCACCTATAATTTAGCTGGTATTTTTCTGTTTTTTTCTAACTGTATAAATTTAGTAATAGATTGGGAATTAGTTGTGATCATTATTAGTCAGTAGTAATTTTTTTATGAAGTATGAGCTCAGTGATAGGATCCAAGAGTCCTGAGTTCAGTCCTTAGTGTGTGTGAAAGAGAATCAGAGAGGGTAAATAATTAAATGCATTTCTTTTAAAGGTTTTTACATTGTATTTTATGTGAATGTGTGAATGAGTATTTTGCCTGCGCGAATGTCTGGGTGCCATATCTGTATCAGGTATCTGTGGAAGCCAGCAGGGGGCATCAGATCCCCTAGAACTGGAGTTACAGATGGTTGTGAGCTGCTGTGCAGGTGCTGGAAATTGAACAGCCGGTGCTCTTAAACACTGAAACATCTCCCCAGGCCCAGTTAAAAGTATTACTACAAGTTGTGGTTAAAAAAAAAAAAAAAGAAACCTGAAAGGCATAGCTTAAAATAATAATACTCTGTATAGTAATGTGTGTAGAGTTTGTGTTTATGTGTTTCTGGGGGTGAAGTTGTAGTGACAGCTGAATGCACTTTTGTGTGACTCAAAGCAAAAACAAAAAATGAAGCTAGGTGGGTTTTGTTTTGTTTTTGTCTGTGTTGTTGCTTAGTTTCAGTCTATTAATGGCAGAAGCTTTCCATTCTTACAGAATGCTGTATTGAAAAAAAATCTATTTTGATCTTAGAGAATAGAAAATGTGATACCATAAATGTTAAACTGAGTCCTACTGGGAATAACCTTACATTGCTCTATATGCAGTCTTTGCTGGGGAGAACTGGCCTGGTTTGATTCTTGCTGGCTTCTTACCAACACCATACAGGAATTTTCCAGCATTCTATCTCTGTACAACTTAGGGCAAGTTTTGGGAGTCCCCATTAGATTGAAGGAAAGCTGAGCTTCTGAGAAATCCTTTCTGTAAACCTTCTCCTCAGACTTCCCATGAACTGGCTGTCTGTTCATGTTGTTTGTTAACTTAAACTTTCTAGCAGTCACATGTCTGACTTGTGTCAGGATCAGCTTTCTATTTAACATTTGGCTTGGGACTTCAGTGTAACAGAATACAGCTTGTGGCTACAACTCTTAAGTCCGTGAGTTTTTGTTCTATCCCAAATGAAAAGTTAGGAAAGCATAGCATAATGTAAGCATGAGGTTCCTAACAAAGGGTCATGAATGAGCTTCATAAGTGCTACTAGATATTCACGGTGGTCAGTTCTTTCTGTGTTAAACAAGTGGACGTTTCTTACAACCACAAAGAACTTTCAACAATACAAAGTATATTTTAATACCAGTCTTATGGCTTTCTTTGTAAAAATCATTTCAGTGATTTCAAAATTGCTCAGTGCCTTCCATAGTATTTTATGTATCATAGTTGCGTGTTATAAAGAACAGAAATGGATATTCTTGACAGTTTCCAATGGATATTCTAGACATTGCTGGATTGCTTCTACTTCAATTATCTGTGTTACGGACTCTCATTTACTGTATGTGCCATGATTGAGAAGTACTAGGAAGTGGAAACAGTCTGTGGAGGCTGATTCACCCTACCCCTAGGACATTTAGAGGCATATGTGTTTGTCCCCACTGCAGGTCTCCCAGTCAGAATCACTGAGGAGGACTGAAGAGTGGAAAGTATGTCTCCTGCCTGAAGAGAGGGTACTGTGATGAGTTCCTTTGTGTGAGCTTTCACTGTGTTGTGACTTCTTACTTGTCTCTGTATGCTTATATTCTCCAAAACCCTACTTTATTTAGGGTTCTTAAATGCTTCTACCTCCCTTCTAACCCACTGACCAGAGGTAGAAGAGAAAGAAGGTTATTAGGAAAAGGGGATTGTGGACCTTTTTAGGCAGAGTTTCTTGGGGTAATACCAGTCTTCGTTGCCCAGATACCAGCGGTCTAGTCAAAAGCAAACACAAAACAACAACACAAATAAGCAACAGCAGCATAATTCAGCCAGAAACAGCAAGACTCCACCAAGTAGGCATGAGTCAGCAGAAGCAGCAAGACTCAGCCAGAACGGCAGGAGAAGTTCTCTGGAGTGTTTCTGTCTGCAAAATGAACTGTAGAAAAATAAAGACCAGTGAAGTGATATGAGCCATTGCAAAGTGTAGCAATGCAAAAGCATTGTTTCTCTGTCCATGGGCTTCTATTTATCTCTTCTTAGAGTCCACACAAGGATGTTTTTCAGCTGTCAAAAACCATGCTCCTCTCACGAGACAGCTTCCAGCAAAATATCATGTGCCCTCTCACGAGTCTGTCTTCTGTGGTAGAAAAACACTCCCAAATCCCATACATGGGATCAAACAAGAAACACATTCATGTGACACAACTGAGTCTTCAAAGAAACCAGAAACTTCCACCTCATATTCCTCTTTCTGTTCTTTTTAAGTCTTTTTAACATTAACAATCTACATGCAACAAAAAAATAATGAGAACCAAAAAAACTAGAGCTTTTTTTTTTTTAATTTATTTATTTTTATCTCAATCACAGGTTAGGTACTTTGAATCCCAGGCGTAGCCCCCTCCCCCATTCCC
>JAQQSO010006991.1:0-10936 GCA_028658305.1 Pachyuromys duprasi | reverse complement strand
TTGAGGAATCACTATTCCTAATTGTCTAAGAAAGCGCCAAATTGATTTCCAGAGTGGTTGTACAAGTTTGCATTCCCACCAGCAATGGAGGAGGGTTCCTCTTTCTCCACAACCTCTCCAGCATGCGTTGTCACTAGAGGTTTTGATCTTAGCTATTCTGGTGGGTGTAAGGTGAAATCTCAGAGTCGTTTTGATTTGCATCTCCCTGATGGCTAAGGACGTTGAGCATTTCTTTAAGTGTTTCTAAACAGACTTCTAAACAAACAAACAAAAGGCACGTGAGAGAGGGAGGGAAGGAAAGAGGGAATGGATTGAGGTGGGGATGCTAAAAGTGATTTTCTTCTCTAATCTTTGGGTTATAATCAGGATAGAGCATTGGGTTAGCTAGTACTGCAACAGAAGAATGCATAAATGGAATGCTGCTGTGCTATTTTATTTGAACCCAAGGCTTTGTATATGTGCTCTGCTGGTAAGTCACACTCCCAGGCTTCCAGGCTCATAAAGTATATGCTAGGGATCTATGGAATGTAGCTTAGCTGGTAGAATGCTTGCCTAGTGTGCATGAATCCCTGGCTTGGCTACTCAGCTCCACAAGAGCTGGACAGGACCGTGCAAACCTCTCTCTCATCCCAGCACTAGGGAGATAGAAGCAGGAGTCTCTGAAATGTAAGGGCATCCTTAGTTCTGCAGTGAGCTTGAAGCCAGCCTGGGATACATGGGACTCAGTCTCAAAAAAGGAGCATTAATACGTACATATCCATACATGTATATATCTGACAAATACATATATACATCTTTATATTTGATAAAGGCACATTATTACATATATCTATATCTGATAAAGGGTCACTAATGCATACATACATCTATGAATCTATATATATGCCAGATAACAGGTGAAAAACAGGCTTCTAGACAACTTTCTTTTTCTTTCCTCCTTTTCTTTTTGTTTATTGTTTGTTTTTTTAAAGATTTATTTATTACTTATACAGTATTTTGCCTGCATTTATGCCCGCACACCAGGGGGTGGCACCAGATCACATTATAGATGGTTGTGAGCCATCATGTGGTTGCTGGGAATTGAACTCAGGACCTTTGGAAGAATAGCGAGTGCTCTTAACCTCTGAGCCATCTTTCCAGCCCTGCATTTATTTATTTATTTATTTATTTATTTATTTATTTATTTATTTATTTATTTATTTATTATTTGTTTGATTTTGGCTTTTGAGCAGGAATTCTCTGGGTAACCTTGGCTGTCCTGGAACTTTCTCTGTAGGCCAGGCTGGCCTTGAACTCAGAATCTGCCAGCCTCTGCCTCCTGAGTGCTGGGATTAAAGGTGTGTACCATCGCCACCAGGCTTCAGGACAGCTTTCATATTAAGCATTTTACAATTAACTGAGTTTTATCTTTTTGTTTTTATTTTGTTTATTATTATTATTATTATTATTATTATTATTATTATTTTGAGACAGGGTTTCTCTGTATAACAGTGCCCTGGCTGTCTTGGACTTGCTTTGTAAACCAGCTGGCCAAGAACTCATAGATGTCGGACTGCCTCAGCCTCCCAAGTGCTGGGATTAAAGCTGTGGGCCACCGCAACTGGCTTATCTTTTTTTTTTTTTAAATGTAAATAGTTTCATTTAGAAACAGTGGCCTTGACTTTAAAAAAAAATAGAAAAAAGGAAAGTGTTAATTGTGGGTTGGGTTTATTGTCTTATGTCATTAATTCTAGCACTCAGGAGGCAAAGGCTGGTGGATCTCTGTGGGTTTGAGGGCAGCCTACTCTACAGGACAAGTTCTAGGCGAACCAATACTAAGTGTCTAAAAGAGAAAGAAGACGAAAATAAAAGGAAGTGCTAACTGTTCTGGAGTTCTAGAGACTTCAGACTTGGGGATAAAAGGCCCCTCTCCGTTCTTGTGTCCCTATAATTTCTGTATCCTCTTCTGTCTCAGTCTGATGAACTAGAATTATTATCTGTTTGAGTCAAGGTATAACTATGTAGCCCTGGCTGGCCTAGAACTCACTGTGTAGACCAGCTGGATATGAACTCAACCCACTTTGCTGGGATTAAGGGTGGGTGCTATCATTCAGAGCTAAGTAATGATGGATTTTCAGAAACATCTTTTAGATTAGATTAGGCCCTAAATCCAGGATTAAAAGTCTTTATTAAATAAAGGAAAGGCTGAGGATGTTGTTCAGTGGTATAGAATTTGCCTAGGAGAGATTGGAGTTACACAAACCAAAGAATTCTGCAAACAGCAGAAGCTTGAAGAGGAGAGCAAAGATTCTGCCCTATGGCTTTTGGGGGAGCCTGACTGTGTATCACAAACATCCTGATTTCAGATTTCAGGCCTCTGTTAAGGTAAAAACTCCAGGGGTGATCTCTTCAGACTCAGGGGTCCTGACTGCAGGAAGGGGAAGACAAGGAGATTCTAAGGAGGTAAAGCAAGACAAAGGCCTAGGCATGCCCTGAGCCTCTTCCTAAGGCTGCCAAGGGGAGCCTGTGCCTCTTAGGGAGCTCCTAGGAGGTGGACATTACTGTGTTTCCGGTGGTAGCAGTTTTCTGATTTCTGGTTACTGCTTTGTTCACAATGACATTCCTAAACAAAACCCCAAACCAAAGCCAGTCCACAAGTGTGTGAACAGTAAACTCACTCAGCCCCAGTTTGTAAGCAGAAACAAGGGCTGTCTGCATGGTTTCTCTGCAGGTTGGACCATTCCGTAGTCACTGCGATTGGAGGGAATAAAGGAGGTTAAATATTTTACCCGGACAGTATATTAAATGAGCTAATAAAATCTACTTTGTGACTAAATATGCAAACCACACATGTACACACGCATATGTTGGCCAGCTTCCAGAAATGTCCATTTCTGCACATAAGTGTTTTTTAGACAGGGTCTCCTATGGCCCACGCTGGCCTTCAACTCCTGGTCCCAGTGTCTACATTTTGCTGGGATTACCTCTTTTCCTCATCATGCCTGGTAGACACTCAAAACCAGTCTCTTCATTGTGTTTTATTTATCTTGTGTGCGTGGGGCCAGGAGATTAGTTGGTTCTTCCCTTACACCACGGGGGTCCAAAGATTGGCAGTCCGTCATATTTAGCACCAGGCGCTTTTGTTGATGAGCCATGTCACCGGCCCCAGAAGTTGCACCAAGAGGGTGAAGCTTTTCACTTATTTCCCCCTTCCTGGCGCGGAGAGTGCCTGCGATGGGCAGGGGGCATTTACAGTCTTGGAAGGTGAGCTTCCTTCTTTCCTTCACTGCAGCTTCCTCTGCAATATCTGCTACTGACACTTTCTGTTCAGCTTTGCTGGTCGTCCCTCCTCTTCCAATTCCAAGATCAACCCCCTACTGCCAAACTGTGAACCGGAGTTTGGTCCTTCTAAGAATTTAGAGCCCGTCCAGTGATGGTCGGGATCGGTTTGCGTTCTACTGCTCTTAATATCCCTTCTCACGCTTGCTTGTTCTTAAAATTGGTTCAGCTGCGGCGGAATACAAGCGCTTGGTTTTCTTGTTCTCTGTTCTAGTAAGGGCTAGTACCGTAGCGACGTGGGACGGGACCCCTGAGAAACTCCTGCAGCATTTTCTGCAGTGTGTGGGTGCAAGGGGCGCTTAGACTGGAATCTCCTCCAGGGAGCGATAAACAGCCTTTAGGATGTCCCGTTTCCTGCCCCCCCCCCCTCCCGCCCGCCAGCCCTTCTAAAGAAAGCGGTTTATAAAGGATCTGGCTAGTTAGCCCTAGGCTAACTAGTGGAACTGAGCCCGGCTCAGACCCGTCTCCTCTGGATCCTCCAGTTGAAGATTGCCGAGTCCGAGTGCTGGAATTCTAGTCCTGTTCGGTGCCAGGGAGGTGGTGGCAGAGTGGCTAAGGCGATTTGTGAGCAGGGAGCCAGCAGGCTCCCTCCAGCCCCGACCTGCGGCTGGCCAGCGCCGGGGAGAAGGCGTAGGAGAGCCGGGAGGGCTGAGCGTGACTGCTCACCCCTTGCTCCGCAGTTTCCTCCTCCTGAAAAGCCCTCCCCAGGCGGCGGTATTGCACTCCCGCAAACGAGATCTTCCACAGCGTCCCAGAGACCTCAGCAGTCCGTTTTGGTGAGTGGTGATGGAAAGCCAGCCACCCAAAGGACCTTGGCTGGGAGGGCGCGGGGTGGGGGAGAGGCGGGGCCGAGGGTGGTGGCTCTCAGGGCGGCAGCGTCCCCCGGGGACGCAGTCACGCCCGGGAGCTCCCCGTTGGGTGGCGAGGGGGGTGGGGCAAAGGCAGGGTGCAGAAAAGGGGAGCCCAGGCGCGCCAAAGTCACCGGCTGCCCGCGTAGCCCGTAGCCCGCAGCCCACGCCGAGGCGCAGGGAGCCTGCAGGGATCCGCGCCGCCCCAGGGGCCTGGGTGAGTCACCGCCGCTTGTCGCAATCGCTACTCGGAGGAATATCAGGCCCGGGGTGGGGCGCGTTCCTGGCTGCCTCCGTGCGCCCTCACCGCACCGGGGTGTCCCCTGGGTCCCCGCCGGCTGGATCTGCTCTCCCGAGAGACACTCTGATCTGCGCCCTGAGCTTGGCCCGCGCCTCTGGTAGAGGGCTAGCCCGCGGGGACAACGGGGACCCACGAGGAGGCGGGAAGGAGGCGGCGGCAGTTCTAAGAGTTCGCGTTCTCCTCTCCCCCTCCGCTCCGCAGAGCTGAAAGGAGTGAGGCGGGCGGCACTGACCTCCCCACCCCCCCAGCCCGGCTCCGGGTGGGACGCTGTGTTTTCCCCGAGCTGCGGCCGGACCGCCCGGGACTCCGCTCGAATCTCCTGGGGACCTCTCTCGGAGGGCGCGCCGAGACATGGAAGGCGCAGACCTGGCGCTGAAGCTCCTGTCCACCTGGCTGACGCTGGTGCTCGGCCTCATCCTGCTGCCCTCGGCCTTCGGGTTATCCCTGGGCATCTCGGAGATCTACATGAAGATCCTGGTGAAGACCTTGGAGGTGAGCGCGGGGAAGGATGCGGAGCCCAGGTTTGCTCTGGGGATCTAGGGAGCCAGGAGTCGCCGGGGCTGAGCTTAGAGCTGTGGGAGCTGTCTGAGCAGAGGGTCGGGTGTGTGTGGGGATAGGGCGGGAACTTGAGAGAGTAATTCGGATTCTGGTCTGCTGGAGCGAGAAAGACAGCCAGGCTGATCCCAGCCACGAACACCAGTCCACCTCACAGGAACCCGTTCGCCTCGGTTCTGTCATAACTACTATTTTTTACTCACTAGATTATAACTCTGTGACAGCCGTTTGCTGTATCAGCAGATTTATTACCCACTATGCCTCGCGGGCTGTCACTTCACTCAGAGTTTTTACAGCCCCAGGTTTCAGAGGTCCTTCAGTGACTACGGAGGCATCACGTTCCACTTCGTGCCCAAGATAAGAAACGAATGGCTGGGTGGCCAGAAATGAACCTGATTTTATTTTAGTGGAGTCATGGGGATTTTTATCTAACAAGGGACACTGTATATACCATCGCAAAGGTTTTTCTGACCTCAGCTTGGCCTTGGGTTTGTTTCCAGATTCCACAGACAAAGGTGTTAGATGCTGAGTGGCGCGTGGGGAGGGCAGGCCTCAGCTTACGTTTAGACAGGCTTTTAGTAAAATTCAGAAAGCCTTTTCAGGCTGGGTGGCAAGTGCTGTGAGATTCAGAATTCAAAGGTTTGTTTGAATTAAGTGTGACAAACTTAATGAAGAGATGCCCTGTGGGCTGTTCAGGATTACCCAGATCTGGTACCTAAATCTCATCCCTGTTTTTCAGTACCTGACCTAGCAAGGTCAGGACTCCTGAACTTGATTGTATTCATCTACAGAATAGAAGTAACTTCTATTTGCATAGTTTTTGTTTGTTTGTTTTTGAGACAAAACCCAGCCCTCCTGGATTTACTTGGTAGATCAGGCTGGCCTCCAACTCACAGAGATTCTCCTGCCTCTCCCTCCGGAGAGCTGGGATTAAAGGCGTGTGCCACCGTGCCTCCTGGCATTGCATATAGTTTTTGTTTGGTTTGGTTTTGAGACAGGCTCTCAAAGCCCTAACTGGCTTTGAAAATCTTGACATCTACCTACCTCAGCCTCCCAAGTCCTGGTATTACAGACAGGAGCCATCACGCTTAGCTTTCCACATTGTTGTTTCTAAGAGTGAAAATACATCAATACACTGAGCCCTTCCAAAGGTGCCTGTGTGTGTTGGGTGCTCTGTGTGTTTATATTAAATGAATAGTTATTGCTTAGAGTCTGCTGCCTTTGTTCCTCCAGCTTCTCTATTACCACCTACACCTGTGCATTTTTGGCCTGTGATTTTTCTCCTCCCATAGGGCATGGCTCTGTCCCTTCTTCCTTCTTAGTAAAGGAGTGACTCTTAGATACAGATCTCTACTCCATGGCAGGCTTGCTGCCTGCTTTCCTCCAGGTCCTTGTTGGTCTTTCTCTTTGTGGCTATTTCTTTGCTGAGTCCTTGAAACTATGCTAGAGTCTTTATCCCCTGTCTGCCCAACTCTCTTTTCCAAGATGACATCTCATTATGTAGCTCAGACTGGCCTTGAACTTTGGATCCTGCTGTCTCAGGCTCCCTAAAACTGACCTAAGAGGTGTGTACCTCCTTGCCAGCCCCAGCCGTGAAGGTTTTAAAGTCTCTTCTTTTTCCTTGTTGCCATTACACAGTGTGGTCGCACTGTACTCTGAGTCTTAGTTTCCTCCTGTGGTTAGACTTTCTTCAGAACAGTAATTCCACAAGCAAATGATGATCTTCAGCCTGAACTCCTGAAATGATTGAGCTGGTTTCCTGGGCAACAGTGTCCTTTTGAGAACTAGATAAGGGGAATCACACACTGGCTTCTAGGTGCTTATTACTGCCTTCTTGCTTTAATCTTTCTGGACAGCTAAAGCAATCGGAGGGAGGGCGTTGCCTCGTTCTCAGCTGGCAAATTATTGTATTTGATGGGATGATTGCTGAGCCAGGTCCTGACTTTGAGTTTGTTTGACAGGGCTCTGAGAGTTTGCTATTTAAGGCAGAAAGAAACTTCGGAGAGGATTTCTATTTCTCTCCACATGTGCAAGAGTAAAACAAAGCAAAACACAAGCCACATACCACACTCCCCACCACACACACAACATACAACACACATCCCACATACACACACACAACCCTCCTCATACACACACACCATTGTCCATTGTGTATTTGCTTTAAATTTTTTTTGTTAATAGGTAGCTTTTTAAATGACCGTATTCAAATCTGGAGGTTGAATTGGGCTTGGATGCCTGCTGAATAGCCTACTGTGGGTTTGTGTTAAATTGTCAGGGAGCTCACTTGAAACCACCATATGTATCTAGCACACCAGGGAAACTGAGACAGGAGGATTGCTTTCAGCTTGAGGACAGCCTATTACAGAATCAGACCTTATCTTTAAAAAAAAAAGGCCTGTGAACCATCTTGATGTCCCTTAAGAATTGTTATTATTGGGGCTGGAGAGATGGCTCAGTGGCTAAGGGCGCTGACTGCTCTTCCAGAGGACCTGAACTCCATTCCCAATACTCACATGTTCCAAGGGCTTCCAGTGCTCTCTTCCGGCCTCCTCAGGCACTGTACAGATGTGGTGAACAGAAATACATGCTGGCAAAACACCCATACACATAAAATAAATGACTCTAAAAGAGTATTATTATTATTAATTTTTGAGACAAGGCCTAAGAGTTATTTTAATTGTTATATGTTCTCTTTAATACATGGATTTGTATAGACACATATGACATGAAAGTAGAAAAGACTATATGGGGAAAGGAAGAAACTAGAGGGAGAGAAGATCAAGGGGGAGAGAGGACCAAATGGGAGAGGGAAGCAGGTATGTGGTAATTATGGTCCAAGTACATAATACACCTTCATGAGATCCATCACTACATACAATGAATATATGCTGATAGGGTTTAAGTTATTAACAGGTAGAAACAATCTTTGGTCTGCTAAAACATATGCTAAACCCTGTAAACGCCAGCATGGAGTTAGAAACATTGATATTCCCTTTTGTCTGACACAGTGGTCATGCCTGTAATCTCAACATTCAGAAGGCTGAGGCAAGACTGTCATCCGTTTGAGGCCAGGTTGAGCTGCTCCTTGAGATCCTGTCTCAAAGGAGGCAGGATCAGGAGACTGGTGAAACCTGACACCTGAGTTTGATCCCTGGAACCAGCATGAGGGTGGTGGTGCCCTCAGGGAGGCGGGGACAGAGGCACTGGGCTGACCTCAGGGCTGACTATGGCAAGCTGTCCTCTGACCTCCACCTGCTGAATTGTAGATGCCCTCAGATATTCTAGTAGACATTATATTTTATGCGAATAATGACAGCTTTGTTTATTTATTGGGTGTGTGTTTGCATATGTGCTAGCAAAATTATTTTTGAGCATCATGCTGCATGCTGCCTTCTTGGTTGCAAGGTGTCCCTAAATATGAACACATGTCTCTAGTATGTCAAGCTATTTGAAGACAAGACTTGAATAAGAGGTACAGAAGATTCTTCTAGGCAATGTGTATGCCAAAGATTAGTTAACACTGGAGGAAATTGTTTCAGATACAAAGTGAAACTTGAGAGTGAGGAGGTGTATGTGGGAGAAATGTGTAGAACGTACATGTTTGAATCTCTGGCGGCGTGTGTATGGGGCTTTCATAGTTATCCAGCAGGAGTAGGTTAAACATTGCAAGGAGCTCACTGCTCTCAGCCCTCCAATTAACCTTACAACTAACATTGTAAGGTTAGCGATTAAGGTGAGCATAGGGAGGGACTGTTTTCCCATGGTCTGAGGTTTATGATTAGAAAGAAACCAGGAATAGCAAGAAAATATAGAATTATTGACAGGAGAAGGGGAGAGGGCTGTGAGCGCAGCTTAGTAGAGCGCCTCTCCCATTCGGCTCCGGGTTCTCTTGCCAACCCTGAAAGAGGGACTTGCACAGCAAGGAGTGGCCCCTTCCCTCCCTTTTTGAGGAATAAAACGGAAACGTGGAGAAGTTCTCCGGTGTTTCTGGCTCTGGTCTCTGGCTTTTCACAGCCTTGGTTTCTGCATGTATAGATTGTGGGCTATCCTATTGGATTATTCTGAGGGGTAAACTAGGAGAGGAGATGAGGATGCTTGACACAGTCGGTGCTAAATTTTAGTAGAGTTTAGATTGGGACAGTATATGGCACTGTATCGTTTGCTCACATGAGACTAAGATTTAATGCATTCACTTTGGTGGGTGAACACTGACTCAGGCAATTCTTCCTGCCTGTGGTGTATTCTGTCTCTTTACTCTCTCTCTTCCATCCACCAAAGATCTTCCATGTTTTGAAAGAGTCATTCCCAGGAGGCTATTACCAAGTTTGTATAAGAGATGCTCTCTCTAATGTTGGAAATAGAGTCAGCATGCTAGAAGGCCCGGGCTGTTTATAATGAGCAACGACAATAAAGAAAAGCTGGCTTTTCATTTATCTTAATCTCTCAGGGGCCTGTCATTATTCTTATTGATTTAGGGCAGGAGTTCAGTAGCATGCAGCTATCAGAGGTAGAGTCAAGTTTTAATTTGACTTTGGAGCCAGGATTTTTATTCTACCGATGTGACTTAAACTGCCAAGAAGCACTCATTTGGCTACAGATAACAGTTAGCTGTTATTTTTGTTAAACCCTGTGGTTTGAATTTTTAGAAGAGTTTATTCATTTTCCTTATCTCATTCCCTGACTTTACTCAATCCTTGAATATTTACAGCATAAAACTTATATGCTCTGATTGCCTAGAATGAGAACCTTGTGGTTTTGCAAGCTTTTGGGTTGTTTTAATATCGGGTTCGAGGGCTGGGGATGCAGCTCAGTGTTCTGGCATGTATAAATCCCAGCACCACATAAACTGGGTAACATGGCACATGCCTGTAATCTCAGCACTTGATATCTATCTGTCTATCTATCTATCTATCTATCTATCTATCTATCTATCTATCTATCATCTCAATATCACTAATAATTAAAAAAGAAAAAGGCCATGAATTTGACATGGAAAGTGGAAAATGGAGTGAAAATGATGTAAATATGGTACTCGTGTATGAAATTTTCAAAAAGAGAAAAAAAATTTAAGGTTGTCTTCATCTATACAGCTTGGAAAAGATGAGATTTTATTTTAATGTGGCTTGAAATACACTTTAGTGAATTCCCCCTTCTCTCCTTCATACTTTGGGAACTAAGTGGTGAGAAGATTGGTAGGTATATGCCTTCTAGCTTTGCTCGGGACTTAGGCAGGTGCTGGTGTAGCCACAGCGTTGTTAAAGCTGCTTCTGCACTTCCCGTCCTCTCGAGGCAGAAGCATTCTGAGATTATCCTGAAGAAATTTAGAGTCTCCAGAAGAACTCTACTGCCTCTGGATTGGGGCTCACCCACTTGGGTGGAGAAGCTGGCATGGTAAAAGGGAAGTAGCCGCCTGTTGGGACCTGCACTGGTGGTCCAGGGAAGATGTTTGTCTTTGGTACCTGAACCAAGGGTAAGGTGTGTGCAGGAAAGAATAATCTATCAACTGCTTTGTGTCCTGGTGGGCCTCAGGCAGTTTTTCTCCTTTGATGTTCTCTTTCATGCCCCGTACCCCCAAAGGACTTACACAGCTAGGCAAGTCTCTCCACCACTGAGCTATGTCCCCAGTCCTCATCTTACTTTGTATTTTGAGACAGGGTCTCAATAACTTGTACAGGCTGGCCTTTAAATCATCAGACTTAGTGATTAGAGTTAGTCTAGACAGGCCTTGAATTTATGATCCTCCCGCTTCAGTCTCCCTGTAGCTAGGTTTACAGATCCGGTCATGGGCCTTGCCTGGCTCTCTAAGTATTGACCCTCCTTAGAGAGATGATGAAACAGAGGCCCCGGGAGTGTGAACTCTCTGCTGGGAAATGGGAAGACAAGTTCTCCCTGACACCAGGCTGGCTGCAAT
>JAQQSO010006990.1:0-10936 GCA_028658305.1 Pachyuromys duprasi | reverse complement strand
TAATGCTAGATTATCCAGGGGGCTAAAAAAGAAGCACACTGCAGGTCTGATGAATCCTGAAGCAAAGAGTGTCATCATCTGTATATGACTATTGTTGGCCAAACACAGCTTTCATATGGGTTTTGTATAAATGCAGTCGTAAGGACAGAGGCCTTTGGCTATGTATCTATCTACAGGTCTGTGTACCAGTCTACAGGTGTGACTATGGCCTCCTGGGTGTGGCCTATGAGTGCGCCTCGATGCCTTTGTCCACAGTGAATAGACTATGTCTTATCTGCCTATGACTGTACACAGC
The DNA here is from genome assembly GCA_028658305.1 of Pachyuromys duprasi. NCBI lineage: Eukaryota > Metazoa > Chordata > Mammalia > Rodentia > Muridae > Pachyuromys > Pachyuromys duprasi. The sequence goes on along the minus strand of JAQQSO010006990.1, from coordinate 10,641 downwards.
ATACGCTTTCAGGCCTCCAATGGCCACCTTCTTTCCTGGCATGAAACTCAGATCTCACAGTTTAGCTCTGTCCAGGAAAACCAGACTGGAATTGTGCTTTCCTGTCTCCTAAAATCCCTGCCTTGCTGTATACGTAGGTGAAAAACTAGATATCTAAATTTTCATCATTGAAGTGTATTAAACATTTCCCACAATTTCAACCCATCTCCTAAATGATTACAGGGTTACCTCTTTAGAGGAGAATGTTGAAGTGGCAGGAAAGGTCTTTTACCTTCTAGCCACAGAAATGAAATCTATGTTGAGGCAGAGACAAACTGCTAAAAAAGAAGGGTGGAATATCCTTTAATGAGATACTAGACCTTCCCTCCCCAGAGTTCTCATTCTTTATATAGTTGTTCACAGAGCAGCTGACCTCTTTTCTGAAAAGCTCAGAAAAATCAAAATCCACCCCCCCCTTTTTTTCTGTTTCTTTTTAAAACATGCTTTACCTGATATTCTGAGTTTCTTCATTATTTGTCTAAAACTTCCCAAAGCTTGTTTTTGGCAGTGGCTTCCTACTCTGAACCTCAATGCCTAACATGAAGAGGCACTTTCTCTTCTCCATCCTGCTTTGCTGGGATTTACAGCCTGCCTGCCCTAAAGTTTTTAAGACTCAATAAAATTGCCCTAAGGATTTCTTCTGAGTCTGTTCTTAAACTCCTTTCCTAATGAGACTAAGAACCCAAGAAGGGGCCTGCATGAGGGTTCCAGAGGTCCTTCTCAAATTTTCTGGTAACATTCCAATTTCACATGCAAACTGTGTGCCAGAAACTGTGTGCCTTTCCCCAGGTCTTATCATGTATGCATCTTTTACAACATTGTAAGCAAAGAGGTTTCCTGAATTCTATGAATCACTCTATGAGAATGAGTGAGTTACAGCACAGCCAGCTGCTAGTCAGTTAGAGGAAAACACAATACTTAACATTTCTGAAGTTGACCAGTTCAGTCAACTTTTACAGTTTTTGTATAATGCAAAGCTAGTATAGTTGCTGACATACAGTAAGTGCAAAATAATTCAGTTTTCTTCCTAGTTTAATATATATGTGAATTTAACATATAAATTATATATATATATATGCACACACACAATGTACATGTATCTACACACAACAAAAAAGTCTCTAATTACAATTACTAGGTGAGGAGGAAATTCTTGCAATTTCTACTCAAGTCCAGAACATTAGCTTAGAGTTGACTCTTGTTATTCGCGGTAGTAATGGTCTATAAAGTCTCCATGAAACACTGAACCATTTCTTCTGGGGAACATACAAGGTTGGGTTCCTGCGAGCCTCTGGTTACATCTTTCACTGCCTGATCAAGACATAACCTTGTTTATATGTGTTTCCTTTTAAAATGCTTTACACAAGATTGCTAATTCAGTAACATTGAAGTCACAGCAAGTAGCACCATCTCATGACTGAGATAGCTTTTTAATGTCTACAATCATAAAAGTGTCATCTTCCCGTGTTCTGTGAATTATTCCTACATAATTTCCATGAGATACATCACTGTTTTGTTTTCTTACAAAGATTAAACAATAAGCACGCCTTATATTTGAAGGCCATTTTATTTTATATGTGGTCTTTTGAGATAGGATCTCTCTATCCATCCTGGCTGTCCTGAAAATCACTATGTAGATTAGGCTGGTCTCAAACTCAGAGATAAACCTGTCCCTGCTTCCTGAATCCTGGGATTAAAGGCTTGTATTGCTGTCCCTGGCCTGGAGGTCAATATAAAAAAGAAACTATGGACAAAAAGTCAAAGTGAAATAAAAGTAGCCTGAATTGGACAAAAGAGATGACTACTTATAAAAGTTAAAAGAAGTGAGCAGAGTTTCCTTGTGAGGCAACAACGGGAATATATGTGTAGTCAACAGAAGCTTTGTGCACCTGTGTATATGCTCACATGCATACATGGATTAGAGGAAGACAGCACACTGGATGTCTCCTCTGTCACTCTTCTGCACTCATTTGAGGCCTGAGTCTGTCCTGGAACCTGGACTAAGCTCACAGATTGGGTTTTGTGTTTATTTGTTTTCAGGCGGGCAGATCCTTCTATCTCTGTTGACTACAGTGATAGGGAGACAGGAGATCATGGGACCACATTTGGTTTGTTCCGTGGGTGCTTAGCATCCAGATTCAGGTCCTCAAGGATGTACAGCAATATTTCAGTCACTGAGCCTTCTCTCTAGACCCTAACTTATTTTTGTAGGTTATTTTGTAACAATTTCCTTGTTGGGCATCAACTGGAAACATATGTGTAGGTCTACACAAACTTTTTACTATTTGTAGAAGTCCACAGCTGACTAGTAAGGCTCTGCCCACATACTGACTCTGGCGATGGCATTTTTGTAAAATGGAATATATACCAGTGTAATTAGATAATGTAAATTAACTTCATCAGCTGAGCTCTGATGATGCTGAAATCTTTCAGGAACATACATTTGTAGTCTTTCTCTCATTCCTTCATTCATCAGACATGTATGCAGAGCCTAACACGTTCCAGATACTTTGACATGGTTATAAACATGACTCAAAATCAACTCCAATAAAGCCAAAATTACTGCCGTTTTGATGCTTCTACTTGGAATAGAATCTAAACATTTTCCAGTGAAAAATAAACTGCCGGGTTGTGATACCACATTAAAAAAAATGAATGGTGAAAAATATAGATATACAAAGAATAAAAACTTTCCTGGGTATTTAATCAGCATCCTAATGGGTATGAAATGGAGAGAAAAACCTTTCAAACAAGAAACATACTAAAATCTGTGCACCTAAAGAAGCTAAGCAAGGAGAAGGACCCTGGGTAAGATGACCAATCTTCACTCAGAAAGGTAAATAGGTCAAACATCGGAAGAGGGAGAAAACAGAACAGAACAAGAATCTATCACAGAGGGCTTCTGCAAGACTACGCAGCAAGGTATAAGCAGATGCTGAGACTCATAGCCACACTTTGAGCAGAGTGCAAGGAATCTTATGAAAGAAGGGGGAGAAAGAAAGACCTGGAGGGGATAGGAGCTCGACAAGAAAAGCAACAGAGCCAAAATATCTGGGTACATGGGTCTTTTCTGAGACTGACACTCCAACCAAGGATCATGAATGGAGAACCCCTGCACAGATGTGGCCTATGGCAGCTCAGTCTCCAAGTAAGTTCCCTAGTAATAGGAACAGGATTGTCTCTGACATGAACTCAATGGCTGGTTCTTTGATAACTTCCTCCTAATGGGGGAGCAGCCTCACCAGGCCACAGAGGAAGACAATGCAAAAAGTCCTGAGGACACCTGATAGGCTAGTGTCAGAAGGAAGGGGAGGTGGACCTCCCCATCAGTGGACTTGGGGAGGGGTATGGGAGGAGATGAGGGACAGAGGGTGGGGTTGGGAGGAGACAAAGGATGGAGCTATAGCTGGGATAAAAAGTGAATAAACTGAAATTAATAAAAAAAATTAAAAAAAGAAAAAATCAAACAAGAAACAGCATGTCTAAAGGCACAAAAGCCTAGAAAAATGAAAAATGCACAACGTTGCAGTAAGTAAAAAGCCAATGAAAGACTAACTTCAACAAAGAATGCAAGAAGTAAACGCAAGAGTAAGAAAGGACCAGAGTATGCCAGCCTTACAGGTGAGAAAATGGAACATACATTTTATGCTAAAGTAATAGTCTCAAACTTGGGAGTCATTCAATTTACATTTTAACATTTATTTTGTTGCTCTGTAAATCAGTGGGAGGCCAGAAAAAAAATAGCAGGAAGATGTATTCTGGACAGCATACCAACAAGCTGAATGTGGATGTTTACCTGATTTCCTTTAATAACACTCAGTACTTTGCAGTTTCATTCTATATCACATTTCCCACTTTCTGTACTTTGTCTCAGGAAAACAACTACATGTTTGCAACAACTGCACTGTGCCTTCCTAACACATCTATAAGAATGTACTTAGAGGAAAACTGTTTAGTATATTAAGCAGGAAAAATAATGTAAATCTGTACATATATCATAGCATAACTAATGGGTGAAATTAAGTAGAAAAGGTTAGGAGGAAATACAACAAAATTTACATTATGATTAGGTCATGGGCATTTAATCTACTACTTTATATATATTTTTATCAATTTGTCACCTTTATTTTTCACATGGTAAGAAAATAAAGGTGACAAATTAAGGCTCCATGTTTGTGACCTAATTTTCTCCCCAGGTACTGTCAGACTAGTTTCCTAGATTTTAGCAGAAGAGGTTGGCAGCATTCTGTTTATAGCATTGACCCCGTGATACACCCAGAAACAAAGTTTTACATACTTGTATGGTGAGACCTTTATAATTTGCTCTGTTAATATGCTTTCGAATTCTTATTTGTGTTCAGATTACCATTTACAATTTTTAGAGATTTGATGTAAATGACACTGCCACTTACATTCTTATGACAAAGTCTATACTGTTAATTCTATAGTCTGTTCTGTTTGTTTTTCAGTGCTGCTGAATTTAGTGTTCAGATATTTTATGTAAGTGATTTATAAGAGAATGACCATTGTAAACCTCATTCAGTAATTTAGTAAAGTACAGCGGCAGCTTGCCTGTCTTATTAGAAATATTGCTACTAATATAAATTCAACAAAAGTGAAAAAAAAAAAAAGAGAGTAGCCAGCCAAGTTACCTGCTGGCAAATACATTTAAATATAAGAGGTTCAGTGTTAGTGAAAACTTTAAAAATTTATAAATTTTATTCATATCTTTTATTTTTTTTCCACTCTGAAAGCAGCATATTAATTAAGGCAAAGACAGCAAGGACTCAAGCATTCCATAAAGGCAATAGCTGATTATTTAAGTCGTCCCCTCAGGTCTTAGGTCTAACCTACTTTTCATTTGATGGCTAGGTTTCTATCACAAAAGGCAACTTGCAGATGGTTGCAACATGCAGCCAACAATAGGCAAAAAACAAAACAAAACAAAAAAGTAAACAATTGAATACTAAGTTATTACAACACCCTGCTTAGTCAGTGTGGAATGAGAAAATATTAGAGTACATTTGACCAAACTACATTATTTAGTTTTAAACTACTACTGTGTATGTGTGATGTATGAGAGACTACTGTAGTACAAGAGCAGGCATACCAGGGCACAAACGCAAAAACTCCGTTTCTCCTTCTACCACTGAGTCATTTCACAACCTCCCAAAATACATTTCTGCTTAGAGACATAGATGGAAGGTAGCAGACCAAAGTAAGAGGTTAAAAAAATGGAAGTGTAGACAGAAGCACATTCATGAGGCTTAAGCTGAGCAATAAGAAAAATGAAAAGGTGGCAAAGAAGCCATCAAGTCAGCAGCACCCTGTGTTCATACAAACACATCTATTCAAAACTACACAGACCTCTGTGAAAAAAGGGGCCAGGGACACTTCAGAACAAAAATAGCTTTAATTACAACAGAAAGCAAAGGTTTTGTTTTGCTTTCTTTTTTTAAAAAAAATGTATTACTATTGTTATTTACACTTTATTCACTTTGTAGCCTCCTCCTCTGCTCCCCCACCCCATGTCCCTTCCCCAGTCCACTGATAAGGGAGCTCCTCCTCCCCTTCTATCTGACCCTATCAGGTCTCATCAGGACTGCCTGGATCCTCTTCCTCTGTGGCCTAATTAGGCCACCTCGCCAGGGGAAGGTGATCAAAGAGTCAGCCATTGAATCCATGTCAAAGACAGTTCCCCTTACTAGGGCACCCACTTGGAGACTGAGCTGCCCATGGGCTACATCTGAGCAGGGGGTCTAGGTCCTCTCCATGTATGGTCCTTGGTTGATTCATCAGTCTCTGCAGGAGCCCCTAAGGCCAGAAAGGTTTTTTGTTGTTGTTGTTGTTTTTTGCCTCTGTTGCTCTCCTTGTGGAGCTCCTGTTCCCTCCAGGTCTTTCTATCTCACTCTTCTTCCATAAGATTCTCTACACTCTGCCCAAAGTTTTGCTATGAGTCTCAACATCTGCTTCAGGTTTTTGTTTTTGTTTTTTTAAGATAAGAGATTGGAAGCCTAAGAGCATCATGCTCTTTAGAGTTGTTTTTAAAGGTCAACAGTAGATTTCATGGGTTACTGGACTAAGAAATGCTACTTACGACACAGCTTCTTGTTAAAGCAGAAATCCCTTCAACAAAGTCTGGTAAGCTCAAAAACGTAAAACTAACATTTCATATGTAAGTAGACAGAGACTGACTAAACCCATAACCAGATGCTTAGGACCAGATGGGTTTCAGGGTTTATATATTCTGGAATATCTGCATATACATGAGATTCAAGTCTACTTAGGAAATTTAATATATACACAGCCTGAAGGCAGTTTTAAACAGTGTTTTCAATGTACATATACTTTCACTATTACCTGGGACACAAGATGTCCAACTCTCTACTTGTAGTATTACACCAATGTTCAAAAAGTTTCAGGCTTTCAGTCATTTTAGACTTGGGAATTTTAGATTCTCAACGATTAATATGTATTTTCTTATTAATGATGGAGGATGGAATATAAAACACATGGAATAAATTTAATTTCAAATGACACAGTAAGGGATAGATTAAGCAATAAGGTAGTACTTAGGCTCTACTTCATAATATGCTTCTGTAATCAAAATCAGTGCTGACGTGCCTTTTGATTTAAAATAAAAGATGGGTAGGTGCCAAAGAATAACACAATAAGTGAAGAGAAATTATACACTAGCTACAACTACCTGTGTGTGTGCACATATGAGTATATACTATATATATACATGATGTTCTAAAAGGCAAAGAATGAAAAGGATAAAGAGGAAGAAGTCATTCCTAAATTCCTCATCTGCCAAAAGAAATCTCAGTTATACTTATGGCTGGATATTCACATTTACAGTGCTGTTCACATACGACAGTTCCCGGAAAAGATATGGATGGAGTACACGAGAAGCCATCAATCAAGCAAATACAGGAGCTAACCTTATTCAGTGGTATGGACCAAAGACCCTCATTGGGTATCTGAAACTGCAGAAAATATCAAATCTTATATATGTTGTTTTTTCTTATGCATATATACTTATTGGTAAAGCTTAATTCATAAATCAGGTATAGTAAGAAAGTAACAATGAGTAACAAATAAATGATAGCAAGATACTGTAATAAAAGTTCTTAACAGTGCCTCTCATAATCTCACTGTACTATGCTGACCCTTCTTGTGATGGAGTGAGATACTACAATGCCTGGGTGATGAGACAAAGTGTGGGGTTCGTGATGTAGGCAATCTGATGTATGATGTAAAGATCACTTCAATACAGCACTCTGATACCACAAAAGTAAACCTCAGCCCGATTACCAGGCAGTGGCATGTAGTGTGGTCAGTTAGGAACAGAGTGCAGCTTCATTATGCTATTCAGAATGCTGTGCCATTTAAAAGGTAAACTATTTACTTTTGAAGCTTTTCCATTCAATCTTTTCAGACTGTGATGGTATGTAGTAGAAAGTAAAATTACAGGTTGAGTAGTCTGGACCAGACTATGACTTGAGCTTCTAAAGGCAGGTCTGGAGTTGTTTCTTTCTCATTGTATGGGCCTTAGCAAATACTTAGAACTTGTTTCCTATGTGTAAGGATGGAACTAAGGATAGAACCATGCCAAAGAAGAAATAGGTATTCAGCAATGTTGTTTGTATTTCCAAGATAAAATGGAAACATTTCAGCTTTCACCTGAACTCTAGCTAGCACTAGTCTAAAGGATCCAGTGTTGGAAATTAATGAGTCTCAGTCTATTTCTAAGCTTGATACCTTAGAATCTCTTGATCCATTATCCACTCACTTTTCACCTGCCAACTAACACAGTATTTAATAGCAGACCCTAAGGTCATAGGAAGAAAAGCCACAAAGTCCAAGACAACTAGAACTCCTATGTTTCACTACCTAAAAAAATTAACTAAATTCTTTAATCATTTTATGAAGAGTCCACATGAGGTGTAAAATCATACTGATTCTCCATTTGACCCCATTCTTATTTGACAGATGCGAAACCTACATTAAGCCATGTACCCGGGATTTGGGAGATTACAAAATGTCCCAATGTATCTCTTTTCCCACTTCACTCAGAATATCCAAATGATCTATTACATTTTTAAAATATTGTCAGTATGATTTACACAAGTACAAAGGTAATAGCAATGGAATTAAACCAGATTGAAGATTATACAGTTTTTTTAAACAAACAAAAAAACTACTGTTAAAAAATTACAGCAATGTTATTTAGTGAGAACTAGAAAAATAATAAACTTTCAAATTAAAATTAAAAAGTTTGTTATTTTTTAAAAACTGCTTATTTTGTTAGGTATAACTATTTAGTCCTTAATCTAGTGCTACTTTAATCTCTGCACTGCAAAGACACAGAGGTCAAAGAGATAAATTCAAGGACATGAGTTAACATTAACCCAAATCCTTTTTAGATAATTATGATTTATATTACCATAGAATTAATGAAAAGTAAGATGATATACACAAAAAAACTAAAACAAACCACCCAAATTCTTTATATTGTGGTATCTACAAATATATTCATTCATATGGATGGTCTTACTAATCATCCCCAAGCCATCCTATAATGGTTTCAATTGTTCAAATGGCTTTAAGTGAAAACTATCATATATGATCAATAAGCCACATAAGCCCCTTGGAAAGTATAAATCTTAACACAGTATGGTTTCATATCACTGAAGGCTGACAAAAGAGTAACTATCCTAAATGCTATAAATCAATGACCTTATTCTACTGAGTTAGTTAACAGTACTGAGAGTTGGCTTTTGTGACTTCAAAATGTCAGCATCAAACTTTACACAGGTAGGTAACATTAATACACAATACAAAACAGTGAGGACATAAAATAATAGCAAAGTATCCTTACTAGAATACACGGCTATTAAGAGAACTTCATTTGGCATTACAGGCAATCTTAACCAATACAAACCACATTCTGTTTACAAGAAAGGTTATGATCAAAGGAAAATCAACTTCATGTTCAAATTCTTAACATAGTCTTATGACACATTCTTGTAAAAGATCAAACTTTGTATGACAGGACGCAGCTCAGTGATGTCCAGAACCCTGGGTTCAATTTCCAGCACCAAAAAAGGAAAAGCTTATAACATGTCATTCCAATATTAACAAGTTTATTTGATATAGTTTAAGGATTTAAATGTTTAATTCAAGGTACTTTACTTAGAACTAATGATAATTTGCCCAGCTGCTATTTTATTCTTTTATAATTTATACAACAAAAAAATAAACAAGATTTTGGAAGGTATATTAAACCTACATAACAAAATGTGAGTCACAGATTTGTACACAGGCTTCTCAATTTTATATAAAAAATCCATCACTCTTTAGTCATTCAAAATACATTTAAACAGTTTATTTCAGTATGCAATCAATACACACACAGATAAGCAGTATTAATAACTTTTAAGTTTGAATGTTTTTCTATACTATCACAAAGAAAAAAGTATAAACATTGCAAACACAAACAAAATGGAAAACAGATTAGATGAAAAAAATTTTGTAAAGAGACGAGACTTCTAAATTAAAGATTTATTTGTATAAGAAATTATCAGCATGAGAGCCACCCACCTGAAACTTCAAAAGGTTTAAACAAACAAACAAAAAAATCTGTCAGCATTTGAGCAACTACTGAAGTAGTTATTGTACCAAATTTATCACTGAGCTTCTGTAACTGCACAGGAAATGTGTGTGGCTTGTATTTCTGCATACAGATTTTTCTATAACTTTATCATCTAACTTCTTTTCTTCTGATTTTATTATATTATGCAAATTCTAACATGTCAACCTAGGTCTTTTTTGGAAGTAGTAGAGATTAAATAATACAACATAATTCCATTCCCTGCTTACTGAATTCAGGAGATTAAAATCATTTGCAATAAAACAAAGAACATCTAGCTCTTACACTAACTTTTGAATTAAACCACCCAAATCGACATTTCTTCTAATTTCTTTCTAACATTTAAGCACTTACTGACCAGCTTTTAAAGGTAACTACAAAAGATACACTCTGTTGTCAGTGGCCAGAGTAGACAGAGGAAGGAAAAAGAATAAGATGGAGAACTCAATTCTCATCCCCTGTCGCCCTTGAACTCTACACATAACTACCATGTCAAGAGAAAGAAAAAGCAAAATTCTCACAACATTCACTGTTATTTTAAACAGATTGGAATTAGTACTTGGAGAAAGGTACTCAGCCTTATAAACTGGAGGCTCCAGGTGCCAGGCAGTGTGTAAACAACAGGGCGTATAATTCTAGTACTTGGGAGACAGAAGATATAGGGAACAGAAGATACTTTAACTGCACAGTGAATTCTAGGCCAGCCATGGCTACATGTTACCTTGTCTCAAAACAAACAAAAAAGGTGTCCATTACAATTAGCCTATCCCTTCCTTACCTTCCATTACAGAGTAGCCATCTTGCAAGAGAATAGTGAGGTATAATCTTCTGCATGACACTGGCCATCACCATGGTAACAACCAGCTGTATACCTATCACACCCTGTGTGAAAAAAGAAACAAATTAACAATAAATTGTTAATATTGAAGACCCCCCTGGAAAACTCT